>CM022180.2:12848934-12881364 GCA_011420285.2 Erysimum cheiranthoides
CTACTACTAGAGGTTGATAACTGCATGATCTCCATTGCCTTAGAGGACGGATGTCCGAACCGCTGGTGCCACAAATCAACTGGTTTCGACTCCACGGTCTGTGCCATAGCTACGTCCGCTATTCCTCTAAAAAAATAGAGACCATGTTGCTGCTCACCAGCTCCAATCAGCGTCTGGGTGATGCGGTCCTGGATAACACAAAGCTTGTCAGACAAGTGAAAGATACAGCCATAGTCACGAGTCAACTGAGAAACAGAGATAAGATGGCATTGCAATCCATCAACGAAGAACACGTTGATGAGTCTTATTTTTATCGTTTTTAGTCTATGTTTTAGGATTGTATTTTGAGTCAACTAACCTATATTAGAGAGATATTAGGACTATTTGCTTCACTTAGTGTTTTACAGGTCAAAAAGGGCAAACATTGGAAAAGAAGAGTTTTGGATCGATTATGCATGAAGAAATGGCCAAGTGTGAAGAAATGAAGAAGGATCGACCGATCCACATCAAGGATCGATCGATCCATGACGATTTGCAGCCCACATTTCAAGAGGCGGCAGAACCGACTAACCAGGCCCATGGACCGTCCGGTCCACTCAAGAGTTTTGGCCCAAGACGAAGAAAGAAGGTGGGATCGACCGATCCACACCGAGGATCGATCTATCCCCGCTTGTCGCCTCTCCAAGAATTTCCATTTTTCTTCTTTCCATTTTCTCTCTTGTTTTCCATTTGTGATCCCTCTCCTTTTACTATATAAAGGGGGCACAACCTTGTAATCAAACACAATTCATTCTCTCCCTTTTAGAGTTTGTAAGAGATTCACATCTCAATACACTCTTAGTTTTATTTTATAAAGATGTTTCTTTTTAGTTTCATCTTCGTCTTTATTTTTATGCTTGAGTAGTTTCCTTATTAGGCTAGGGTTTCTCTGAAAGGATGTGATTGATTATTAGGTTGTTAGTTTGGGAATTTATTTTTTTTTTTATTTTTTATTTTTTTTTTGTTTTTTGAACACCACGATTTTATATCATTCTACTCTCCATCAATGGAGGAATTGGTTACAAAAGATAAGTTTAAATCCAACAACATTGTTGCTACAATAACCCAGTAAGACACATAAAAGCAGTAGAGAAAAGGATAGATAAAGACAATCTTAAACTTCAAGCAGTAAACATCATCGCGACGTCTTCGAATCTTGATAACATTAGAAGCAGGAAGTGAAAGGACGCCATGGGAAACAAAGAGCACTAAGAGTGATCTCTTGTTCAAGATTGCCACTGCAACTAAGGTAGACACAACAATCCTAAGCTCGGCTACAATACCAAATGCCACTAAGCACATATTTGGTGAGCCTTTTAAGATAACAGAGAACAAAGTCTCTGCACAACATTCTTCGCATCCGAAGGTTACTCGCGCAGCATACGGAAAAACGATATGACAATCGTACCCCAGCACTGCAGACGGTGATGAATTGATGAATTGAATTGTGATGAAGTTGAATGAATGTGAAAGTGAAAAGGTTTCTCCTTCAAGAGGGAGGATGATGGAAACGTTCTCTTCTGGCCCCGACAGAAGGAAATTTGGTAACGGGGCAGTTCAAAACCACCAAGAAGAAGGAGATTCTCGGCAAAAGTCTCCAAAGGAGCAAGCAGGATTTAGCCGTCTCTATGTCTTGTCGAATCATTACCCTGAGAAAGCTTAAAGACATGGGACTAATCCACCAATTGAAGGGAGTGGCCGAGAATACCTCTTGGCAAGCTATTAGATGGGAATCAAAACATATGAAGGCGGCGAGTGAAGACCAGAGGCGAAAACGGCAAGGGCTGAGGGAGCTGGAGACGTTGAGTTGTGGAGAAGCGACAAGTTTTGGATCCATCAGGCCCAACAAATCCATAAGCAATAAAAGGCCCATTACTTGAGAAGCCCAGCTTTGGCCCATAACATGAAACCCTAGATTTTGTCCAGCGGAGTGAGAGTTGGAAGCGTTGCGGCTGAAGCACCAGGCTGGAACGGCGGCGGCAGATGACGGGAAAAACCTAAGAATCGCAGAGGTGGGAAGATGTACTCGCCAGATCTGAGAGAAACCTGAGTCCCCTGCCACTAAATCCAAGCCGAAACTATGTCGCCGGAGATTGTGAGAAGGAGACACGCCATGGAGGTAACTGCTGTGAAGAGGGAGACATTGGATATGCCTGAAAAGTCTTCGGATATGCTCTGAGAAGAGGTCTCGATCCACAAAATACAAGAAGATTGCGGAGGTGGAAGAACATGCTTGCCAGATCTGAAAAGATCCAGGGTCGCTGGCCCCCACAACCAAGCTTTCGCTGTACGCTTTGTGGTCGAAAGGTTCTGCATCAGAGCCAAGCAAGGAGACACCGGATTTTGACTCGGTGAACCGTCTCCGGCGGCTCTGTGCGAAGTTTGAAATAACACAGGAGGTTCTTTCCTGAAAACACTCTAGATCTAACAAGAAGAAGGCGGAGAAGCAAGAGCAAGAAGAAAAATTCCGACGCCGGCGAGCCATAGCTTCGGCCGCGTCGGAGATTGGCAAAGCTTTATGTGTCTCGGAATGTCGCCTGGGAGCTTTCTTTGTAATTACTTTTCCAGTTTGGGAATTTATTTTATAGTTCTTTTCTAATGTTGTTCTTAATGCTTAGGGGTCGAGTAGCTAACTTGTTCTAAGATTCTAGGCGACTAATCTGGGCACGAGAGTGTGTTTAGTTGCTGGACTCAACATTAGACGAGCAAGATTTCATAGCTTGGCACGCGAAAGCTCTTGTTTTGATATCTTGTGAACATATCGATCTTGTTATTAATGCTAGTTTTACTTAGGGAAGCCTAGCGTAAAGCGTTTCTCTAAATAGTATTGCTAAGTAGGTATTTGTGCGAGAGCGACTTACCTTATCATTGTGAATTGAGTTCTAGAACATATCTTAATATTTCCTGTTAATCGATATTAATTGTTTTGTCACATCCCGGATGGTCTCCCTATGCCTAATATTTCTTTTATTATTGTTTGCTTATTTTATTATATCGTTAGGTTGTTAGAAACAAACCTCTCATTTATTTTGTCTTAACTTAATTAATCTATTGATTTAAAGTAGGTATCTCTGTCTCTGTGGATTCGACCCTAAGTACTACTATGATTACCGTTTTGATCGGTAATAGTGTATGATAGGTTTTTATTTGTTATCCGTGATGATCAAATTGGCGCCGTTGCCCGGGGACCAATTGATACCTTTAGAGATTTAGAATTGAATTTACTCTAAGATTTTTATTTTTCGCATTATACTAATTATTTTATTTTGTTTCTATTTTCAGGTGCATGCAATTGAGAAGCCACAAGGCTACCGATTAGTTGCACTCTCTAACGAAGAACTAGGCCGTTTGGAACGAAGAAAGAAAGCCAACCCCGAACCAGCTGAGATGAATCCTCAAGATGTGCAACCAGAAGGAGCTAATCCACCTGTTCTTCCCGCTGCTGAAGGAGGGAAACAATCCTCCACATGTCCAACCTGCTGCTGCCGGACCGGTCGGCCTAATTCTCGGACCAAACGATCCTCGTGCTGCCAGACCGATCGATCCGCCACCTGGACCGGTCGATCCTCTCGTGCTGCACGTCCTGCTCGTACCCTTGGCGAGCAAGACACACCGGACCGATTCTATGCGAATAGGTCTGCGCTTCGTCCTCCAAATCCCACTCGTCAGGACCGATTCTATGCGAATAGCTCCCGCATATAGTTCCACCCCACTCGATGACTACACGAAGTAAGAGTGTGATGAGTCTTATTTTTATCGTTTTTAATCTATGTTTTAGGATTATTATTTGAGTCAACCTAACCTATATTAGATAGATATTAGGACTATATGTTTCACTTAGTGTATTTCAGGTCTGAGAAGCAAATATTGGAAAAGAAAGAGTTTTGGATCATTTTGGATGCAATTATACATATGAAGATGCATAGTCCAGCAGACCCGTCAGAAGTATGGCCTCAGACTAAGACCTTTCCACCGTTGGATCGTTCTGATATTTTGATACAAGATAGCCACGGATGTTAGCTTTCATCTCCAAGTGGTTTCATGGGAATCCAACGGTGCAATCAAGAGTTATGGCCGATTTACTGAAGACATATCAACCTGCTAACGAAGCCGACGCAGACGAGAGTCGGGATCGACCGATCCACAATTGGATCGATCGATCCTAAGAAGAATTTCCGCCCAAGCCCATGAAGACATGGACCGATCGATCTGGTCCATGGATCGACCGGTCCACCGCCTCTTTTGCCTCTTCTCCAAGACTTTCCATTTCTTTCTTTCCTTTTGTTGCTCTCCCTTTTACTATATAAAGGGGGGCTCGCCCCTTGTATTAGACACACCGAAAATCAGAATTCATTCTACTACTTTTCTTTAGTTTGTGGGCAAGAGACCTAAAAGCTCTCTAGCTCCTTTTTAGTTTTATTTTAGGAAATAAAGATGTTTTCATTTATTGAATGCTTTGTTTCCTTTTCCATGTCTGAGTAGTTTCCTTATTAGGTTTAGGGTTCGGAAGGGATGTGATAAATTCGCTAGGTTGTTAGTCCGGGAATTTAGATTATTAGTTCTTCATCTATTGTTGTTCTTAATGCTAGAATTAGACTGATCACCTAGTTCTAAGATCTTAGGCGATTAAACTAGGCACGAGAGTGGTGTTTTAGTCGCTAGGATTAACATTAGGCGAGCAAGATTTCTTAGCTTGGCAAGCGTAAAGCTCTTCTTTTGATATCTTGTGAACATATCAATCTTGTTATTAATGCTAGTTTTACTTAGGGAAGCCTAGCGTAAAGCGTTCTCTAAATATTGCTAAGTAGGTATTTGCGTGAGAATCGACTTACCTTATTATTGTGAATTGAGTTCAAGAACGATTCTTTAACATTCCTTTACTTCGATTTGCTTGTTGTTTCACATCCTGGAAGAATACCCTAGACCTAATGTTTGTCTCATTATTGAATTGTCTTTTGAATTAATCGTTTGTTTGAAACAAATCTCTTTAATTTGCTCCTAGCTATATTTAGTCTAATTATCGATAGTGCAACTTTGGTCTATGTGGATTCGACCCTTAAATACTACAACTGATTACCGTCTTTGATCCGGGTAGTTGTTTTATTCTAGGTTTTATTTGACCATCGATCACTTCCCTCTGCATAGCACCGGAATCGTGAAGAGGAATTGCAATTGCAACCCTCCATGCGTTGATCCCACCGTGAATCAAGAAGGAATGCGAGATGAGATTCACCCACATGATCTCAACATGTTCGAAATGCGGGTGAGGATGGTGCCAGACGAGTATAGTTTCGAAGAAGTTTGGTTGAATTATCCCGGCCTGCAAAAGTGTTTTTGGAGGAGCAGGGAACCCCTCTATGCCATTGAAGCACACTTTATAGGTCACGCGAAAGAAACGGCGAGAGAAGGCGTCTGCCTAAGATGGAAGATCTCGGTTGCCTTCGTGATTCCGTGCGCCATCAACGGTACCTCGGTGTACAATTGCCTTTGTGATTCGGGAGCCGGAACGAGTGTGATCCCAACCGCCATTGCCTCTCGATGTGGAATCACCAATTGTTTCCCATCCACTACAAACCTCTACATGGCCGACGAGTCCGTAGTAGTACCAAGAGGAGAGCTTCGTGATGAGATGGTGCGAATCGGCGATGTGGATGTCCCCACGGACTTCAAGGTTGTAGATGTGCCCGGGAAGCGTCAGCAAGTCATCTTCGGAAGAGCCTTCTTGAACACCGTTGGAGCTGTCATAGATACTCCCAATCGTCGAGTATGCTTCACTAATATCGACAAGAGAGTTTTCTATCATGTCACGCCAAGAGGGAACGCAATTAGACCCATCCGTATCGAAGAAGGATGTCGCAGTGTGAGCATCTTAGGAGAACGAGCTGGAGGTCCAATCACTCGTTCCCAAACACGAGCCTAGAAGAGAAGGAAAGTCAAGCTATAAACTTAAAACAAGCGCTTCCGGGAGGCAACCCGATGTTTTGTACTAACTATTATGTTTTGAGCTTTTGGTTTTTGTTTCTTTTGATTTTTAAAGTTTACATTACTTATAAGTTGAGGATTTAATCAGTGATCAAGGAAAATTTCTAAGTGTTTTAGGAATAGGTTTTAATCGCATAAAGATGCGAAATTTTGGCGATCAGACACTTAGGATCGACCGATCCCCACTAAGGATCGATCGATCTCACCTGGAAAAT
Source organism: Erysimum cheiranthoides (assembly GCA_011420285.2). NCBI lineage: Eukaryota > Viridiplantae > Streptophyta > Magnoliopsida > Brassicales > Brassicaceae > Erysimum > Erysimum cheiranthoides. Next base: position 12,855,171 of record CM022180.2, read on the forward strand.
GAACCGAGGGATAGAAGCCTCGGGATCGACCGATCTGCACCAGGGATCGATCGATCCCGACTCAGGTATTTTGAAAAAAAATTAGGTTTTCCGGTTTAAACCGGTTTTTGGAGGCCAATGTCGATTTAGGGATCGACCCCTCCTTCTTCTTGCCCATTCTCGCCACCATTGTTACACTCCCTCTCCAACTTTGAGCTTCATTTTCTCTCTCAATTCTCCATCGATTTTGGCCATTCTTTGGTGTAATTTGTCTAGTTTTTTATGCTCTATCTGATCCACCTATACCCAGCCTCGATTGATCAAGGTAAAAATTTCGAAAATTTAGGTTGCATGGAGGATTTTGGGTTTCTCTTTCCCTTTAGGAAAAAAACCTTAGTTCTTCATCATTTGTTACGGAATTTGATCACATTAGGTTGCTAGACTGGTTATAGGACTGCTAGAACGATTACACTTGGTCGATTTTGCTTTACATGTTGAAAATTTCCGATTTTTAGGTTGATATGCATGTAAAAGTCGATGGTTGATACTTAGATGTGATCGATGGAGCTTGGGAGAGATTGTTCGCTGGTTATTTGAGTTTAATACCATTGCATGTTTCGATTTTCTGTTTTGCATTTCGCGAGTGCGATAGGAATTTCGATTTTATGTTTAATTGGATGTTGCTTGCTTGCGTCGCACTGCTTGTTTCTATAAGTTTTTAAAATCATTTTGATTTTTGTTAAACTTTGTGAATTGTTCTAATATGTGTTTGAGTATTTTCTGTTTTCAGGAAATGGCTCCAAGACGACGTAGCGGCAAAGAACCAGCCACCGGAGAGAGAGAGTGGACCCAAAAGGATGACGACAACACCATTGCACTCCGAGCCTGCAAGTTTGAGCCCACACGGTTCCTGGAGACCGATGTCCTGAGTGCGATGGGCATCCTCGATGATGTCCTGGGATTTCTACGCAATGCTGGCTTCGGGTCTTTCCCGGAGAAGCGATGGGATATCTATCCCAAGGCCGCAGCCGAGTTTCTCGCCACGCTGCAGGTCCATTTCCCCACGGATCCGCTTGATGCTACTGATGCCTTCATCTCCTTTTTCCTGTCTAGGAGACACTTCACCATCACAGTCTTTCAGCTGTGTGAGATCTATGGATTCCCGCCTCGCGAGAAGACCCAGTTCGATGGCATCACTGATCCTTCTGCATTCTGGCAGACCTTTGGTTCTGGTGAGTATGTTTCTAGAGGTGCCAAGCAGGCAGTTATCCGAAGCCCGCTGATTCGCTTGGCAGTCCGCTTCATGAGCAACACTATCTTTGCCCGTGCTGAGATGGGTACTTTGTAGCTCCCTGAGCTCTCTATGTGTTTCTATGGACTCCATCCATTCATCACCGACCGGACCACGACCAACTACAACAAGACGCACCGCGTCAACTTTGCTGCACTACTTGTCTCGGAGTTCATCCAGGTAGCGAAGCAAGCGCTTCGATCTAAGAAGAAGGCGATTATGATAGGGAGCTTGGTGAAGCCCATCATCACCCATTGCCGTTTCAACATCGCGCCTCCCATTCCTGAGCACAAGGCGCGATTCATTGACCGGGAGCACCTCTACGCGAGAGAGATTCTCATCCGCCACTCGCTAGTCTACCGCTTCCAGGGTTCTGACGGAGTCTATAGGTACATTCGCCTGCCCCGCATTGATTTGACATCTCTCGCTATTCCAGGCAACACTGCCTTTGATCCGCCTGCTGGGGCGCTTTGCGAGAGACGTATCCCGCCGAAGACTAGTGGTGTCCGGAGAGCAGCACGCACCCGACACACCGACGAGGCTGGTCCTTCTGAGCCTTCTGCATCTCAGCCACCGCCATTTCAGCCATTCTCCGGACAGGTGCCTCCATTTGAGCTTGACGTGAGCGCTTACACTGCTACGGATCCACCCGCTGAGCTGACTACAGAGGTGGAGCGTTGGGTCTGCGAGACGACCAAGAAGAACAACACCCTGCTGACAAAGATTGCTTCTTGGCTTTGCTGCGTTGCACCGCCACCACCACCGCCTCCACGCGTCCTTACTCATGTGCACGAGTCTGACCATGAGAACGATGCCTTCGCCGCCGTATCTGCTGTTCGCATCGCTGATGAGGAGGATTCTCCTACTTGGCTATCGTCCCCGAGCCGTGAGACTTCCGAGACTAATGTGCAGGACGATTTCCGCGAGCGCAACAGGCGAGGCCTGGGCCAATGGGAATCTCCCCCATCTCCTTAGACCCCTCTCTGCTGGTTATATCCTCTGTACTATATTTTTTCTGACATTGTTTTTCTTATGGGTCCGTTCATGTTTTCTGACATTGTTTTTCTAATGAGTTGCATTTTTCTTTCTTTGATTTTTCTTCCACACCGGGACGGTGTGAAGTAAGTCTGGGGGGATATTGTGACTATTGTGCTAACATTTTTACTTTTATTTTTATTTGTGTCATTTTATTGAGTCAAAATGGTTTGGAACTTGGAACTCGTTTTGTGAATCGTGTGTTCGTACTAATATCTTCTGCATTCCGTCATGACTATCTTTTTGAAGAGCCGAAGATTGGAACACCATTAGCCGAACAACTCACCAGAAGTCCCTATCTCTTGGAAATCCGATTGACATTGTGTTGACTCCACCCATGACAAGACGCTAATTTGGACTTAATCTTCTCAACTTGGGGCTTGGTATACATCGAACGCGACCTCTGACTCAAGCTCTCCAAGGGCCGAGGGATGTGTGGTTACCCCCTTGCATACTTCGGACTTGGTGGGAGCTAAAGTTAGCCCTCACTAGTTTCACCCAAATAAGAAATTCAGGAGTTTAACCTTGGGCAAAACAATTGAAAAGCTGCAAGTGCACATCTAATCGCTTGTAGTACTTTAGGTATCGATCCACCCGGAGAGAGTTACCAAAGCGAGTCCTGCAAGAAAAGAAATCAGGCTAGGACCAAACGGTAGGGATTGTTGTTGTTGTGTCACGGTCCTAAAACTAAGAAGGCAAATAAAAAGGCGAATAAACTAACCCTAGTGAACTAACCTAAACGAAAGCAGCAAAGCAAAGCGGAACCAAACTAAAAGAAAACAAACCTAAAACTAAAGCAAACGAAACAAAGAAGTAAACGAAAGCAAGTAAGCAGAGCGATTGAAACGTGGGTTGTAAGCAATAAAGAGAAACGCTGGGCATGCAGGGATTTTCGCGGGTGATTCATAGATAGGGTTCACTTGAGGATCCTGGATAGGTTCAATTTAAAGCCTGTTCACGAACTACGATTTCTAAAGGCCACCAAACCCCTAATCGATTAGGTTGATGCTATCACTATCAAATTCGGTAACTAATACGATTTGACTAGAAACTAATTCAGTGACTAATGCAGGTTGATCAGAAACTCAATAAGAAGCAAGCATTAAGATAAGAATCGATACGTTCACTACTAGCACACGATACAATGTAAATCTTCAAGCGTGATATTTCAAGCTCTTCTATACCTAGTTCGGATTATTCACTTTCAACGGTTAGCAGGCAAACGGTCTATGATCAAGGTCAAGGTTAATTACTCCTTAACACAGGCTTTAATGATCAGGTTAGAAGAAGAACAGGAGCAAAAGAAACTATCCTAACGAACCGCCACTCAAGCTAATCTACCCATTAAAATCCCCTTTGAATCACCCCTTACACCCAACTAGTAAACTACTCACACATAGTAGATCCAATCATCAAAGCAATAAAAGGGAAACTCAAAAGCATAAAACGATAGAATAGATAGGGTTTCAACAACGGTTCGGATCCGACTTCTCACAACAAGTGTATAGAAGCTAGATCTTTCTCCTAACAAAGTAAAAGCAAAGAAAAGTAAAAACACAAAGAGATCTAGCAACAGGGGCTGAGAGAGACGTCCAAGGAGGCTCTCAAAGTCTTCAAGCTTTCTCTCTAAGTCGGCGGCTACACTTCCTTCTTCTCCAAAACGTGCACACCGCACAATACTCCACACCCCAAACCCTAGACCTAAGAGGTCTATATATAGGGTACGGTGCTCAGAATTAGGGTTAGGGTTTGCACCTCCTCGAGTTTGTTTCTTGGGCCAAACGTCTTGGGCTTTTACGTTGAAGTTCTTGGGCTTTGAGGCGGTTTAGAAACGTGTCCTGGCCGCACACACGAGGCTTCACCATGCGGCGGAACGGTGGCTGGCCGTGCGCCTGGACAGGTCGGTCTTCAATCGGGTATAACTTCTGGTTGGTAGCTCCAAATGACTTGATTCCACTTCGAGGTGAATCTCGATTCTTTAAGCTTTCCAATGACACCAAGATCTCCAATTTTGGTTCACGGGAAGGTCTTCAATGGATGCTAAACTTCTGATGGTCCGAATCTGTCCTCCAAGTCCTTTTCTTTCCCTTTTTGGTCGTTTTCCCTTAAAACCTGTAAAAACTCTTCGTTCTTGCAAATACTAAGTTATTGGCCTTAATACATCAGAAATGTATCAAAACCTTGTTAAACACTATAGAAAACCATAGCTAAAATGGGTGAAAATACGGTGTTATCAACTCCCCCAGACTTAGACTTTGCTTGTCCTCAAGCAAACAAGAAAGTAAAGTCATGGAAAAGAGGTTTGAAAATCACGGGAACTACTTACCTTCCGGGTTATCCTCTCTGCACTCCTCACTGCCTGATGTCCGGAACTTCCATCCGTTAGTTTCCATGAGAGTCATCGATTTCTCCTTAATCAATCCCACGGTTCTCCGGCATCTCCAAACTCTCCATTGTCATCTCTTTACATAAATTAAGCATAATAAAATGGTGAGATCTTACCAAGGGAAAATTGATTGGAGGCATGTAGGTCTTTTCCAAGCCGAGACTCTCTTCGTAAGTTCCACCTCTTTCTCTTTTCTCACTTGCAAGGGATCGATTTCTCCTTACTTTTCTAGGGTATCATTTTATTTTTTCTATCGACCCCTTGCTCTTTATTTGGGACAGGCGCTTCCATGAGGTCCGAAGTATGCATGGTGGTTGCCACATCATCCCTCGGTTCACTTTTTTGACTATATCCTCTTTCTCTCTTTTTTTTTTTTTTTTTTTTATAGAATAGACTTCCATGAGGTCCAAAGTATGCCCGGGTGTAGCCGCACATCCCTTGGTTCACTTCCGTCGTCTTCTTTTTCTTCTTTTTTTTTTTTTTTTTTTTTTTTTTTTTTTAGAGTATTGAAGGGAAGAGTGAGGGGACCATACTGATGAAGAAGTGCAATGTCTCGTGAGGCTCGGAGTAGAACTCTACTCAACTATATCTCAGATCCCAAGGCTCGACAATTAAGTCCGGTTTAAGTCCTATAAAGGTTAGAGACAACGTTAGATCATCTGGATATCCATCGAACATGGGTCTTTGGGGATTGTCGAATCAGCTCACGGCCTATCCAAACTTGGCTCCGTAGTCAAGCGTGATCAAGAGTGGAGTGTTAATCAAATCAGATAAACCGTTAGAATAAGATTGTAATTCCCTACTAAATTTGACTCAATAAAACGACTCGAAAAACAAAAATTCAATATTGATGTAAAAATGGAAAATTTCGCAAGTCAACAAGAGTAAAAGGTAAAATCGTTAGTAAAGGATGAACATCCCCCCCAGACTTAAATCACACCGTCCTCGGTGTGAAAAAGAAAGAGAAGAGGATGATAATCATAAATTTAAAGATAGAATTAAGAACGATGTCACCGTAATAATGATGGAACGTCTTCCCCCAGACTTAAATTGTTGCCAATTCTTGTCCGGTGGAGACGGTGGAGTGATGGTGGGGCGGTGGGGTGGTGAGGTGTGGGGATGGTGGGTGGGTGATGGGTGGGGTGTGAGGTGTGGTGATGGATAGTGACTGTCCGTAGTTCTTTCTCCCAATGCTAGATTTCCTTTCCTTGCTTGTATTCTTGTTACAAAACCTAAAACCATCAATAACGAATTAGAAAAACAAAAACCAAAGATAAAATATCCTGATATAAATAATAGATAGATAGATATAGTTATGTTAATGGTATGGTCGTGGTTGTTAGATCCACTCAATGCGTCCGTGATTAAGATACATAAAGGACGAATGGACACTCGCTGGGATGGATGGCTGGCTCGTCGCGGGCTGGAGATCGATCATGACGGCTTAGGACCGCGGGTACGTGACACCGTGTGGTCGGTCAATCGGCCGATCGTTATTCCCGGTTTGCCGTCCGTCTGTCGCTCGGCCGCACGCTCAGCTCCCGACCGTGCGGTCAGAGGCCTTGGGCTGGTGGCTTGGTCATGCGGCAGGGACTGGGTCGCCAAGTCTGAGAGACTCTTCCGTGTGGCGACCAAATCTTCCTGCTTATTCCTTTCGACAAGGATAAGAGACACATCAAAGCATAGCATAACAAAACCAAAAAACCAAAAATCAAAAACATAACCTAATGATGGGTGCCTCCCATCCAGCGCTTTGTTTAACGTCGTTGAGCTCGAACGTTGGTGTCTTAGAGATCAGGCGGATGGAGTTCTTGTCTCATGACAAGCTTGCCTAGGCTCCCTTCAACGTTCGAATCCTTCTTCTTCCTCTCGTGGCGGTCTTCTCTATGGTCATCACGACTTCTGCTCCGTTGTTGGTGGTTTTGCCTCGTAGAAAATGTCTTCATTGATGTTAGTGAAGAACATTCTTCCCTTGGTCCAATCCATTACGGCTCCAGTGGTAGATAGAAATGGTCCTCCAAGTATGAGTTGAGAGTGCATTCCTTCCACCGTGTCGATGACGTGAAAGTCGGTCGGAATATTACAATTTCCGATTCGGACATACATGTCCTCAATCAAACCTTCCGGTGTTGTGAAAGTCGAGTTCGCTAGCCCTATGCGAATCTCAGAAGGTCGTAACTCCTTAATCCCAATTTGTCTCGCCATTGCTGAGGTCATCACATTTACGCAAGAACCTGAGTCGCAAAGTGCATCCCTGAACTCGATTCCGCGTATGTAACAAGTTACTACGAATCGTCCTGGGGGCTCTAGCTTCCTCAGCGTGTTGAACGGCCTCGTGTGGTTCAAAGCTTGCTCATATAGCTCTCTCATCTCCTTTCTAGTTTCACAACTTTCCAGGAAAAAGCGATCAATATCATAATTCAAACAAGCTTCAGCGAAAGAGGTACCTAGGGGTAGATCTGCAACTGCCCGGTTGAAATCTCCGAGGTCTCTTAAGCTTATCCATTGCGGATACCAACAGTTTCTCAAAAGTGAAATGCCGTGTGGCTCGCGATGTAAGATCGGTCTTTGCGAATTGGAAGGGTCAGTATGAGCATTCACCACGTTGCACCCCACATGCGGGTTTGGCTCTCCTCCCTCCGTTCTCTCGTCTTGGCGTCTAACAGCGCGTTGCCGAGCTTCTATGGACTCCTCTCTTGCAGGTTGGCTCTCCTGGCGGCCTCCTCACGAAGTACTCTAGTCACCCTAAGTATGGCTGAGGTGTGGTCGTGGGAGCCAATTATTTTCCTAGACTCATCTAGAAAAGCTTCCTCCAAGTTGTCTTGCCGAACCAAGATCTTCTGAATGGTGCATTCGCTGGAGATTGCACGTCTTTGCAGCAGGTCGATGTAACTTAGAACATCGGTGAGCTTCCTAACTGCCTCAATCGAAAAGTGGTCGAGGCGGTCCCCTATGGCCTTGGTCACTTTGTCGCTATTCTCCAATCTTCCGGCGTGGTCTTGTCCTCCTATAAAACAGCTCCCGATTTCGCTCTCGATGCGTCGAAATCTCCTGTCTATTTCTTCGACATCTCGCGTATGCTTCTCCCCAAAATTCTTGACAAAAGCCGAAATTTCATCAATCTTCCCACAAAGAATCGAATCCATCTTGTCAAGCCGCTCTCGAGTCGTCTTCTCAATCATCTTAACATACTCGAGATATTGCGCTAAAAGATTCTCCGGTTGTCCCATGTGTTTCACTTGCTTCGAAATACCTATCTCCTGGCTGTGGAAGACTTGTTGTGGCAGACGAAATGAAACTTGACTTCCTTCGAATTGATTTTGTTGATACACATTCGCTCTTGGATAAGGATGCTGAAAACGTGTCTGTAGAGGCACAGGCGGTAGTCTACGGGCAACTCTAGATGGTGGAGGATTTCGCGGCCTCGGCGTACCTTGGTCGTGAAGCTCCCTCTGTAGCTGCTTAAAGGCTTCATCTTCAGGGACTTTGTTCGATGGGAACTTGGTCGCTGCACATGAGTAAACTACTTCGGTTTCCTCTTCATCTTCATCTAGGTCTTCAGAATTACTACTATGCTTCTCTTCTTCCATCATGCTCTTATCATGACTCGGCTCAATCTCAGCTAACTCTTCTTTGAATCTCCACGTAGGGTCCGGATCGATTGCCTTTTGCGGACAGGGGTCCGGGTCAGGCTGGCGATCAGCGGGTGAAGGACGGATCGTGGCCGGCTGTCAACCGCGGGCTCAGTGCCCGACCGTGCGGTGAGAGGCTTCTCGACCGCAGGTCGTGTTTACGGTCGTGTGGCAGCAGGTCATCGGTTGCTTCGGTTGGTCGGTCTGGGCACGGGTTGTCGGGTGGTTCGGTGATCGGGTCACAGACCGAAGGGCCGGTCGGTCGCGGGACGCGATCGTGGTCCGAGGGTTGGGACGGATCGGTAGTGGGTCGGTCGATCGAACTGAATGTTAACCGTGGGCCGAATGGTGGGTCGTGGTCGACTGCTTGCCGCAGGCTTAGACCTTGTCCGTGCGGCGAGAGGCTCCTCGGTCGCGGGGCGTGGTCATGGGCTTGCGATAGCTGGCTGGTCACATCGTCGGTCCATGGGTCGTCGGTTGGCTGGTCCGGTTCGTCTGTCTGCCGCATGGTGGGAGCCCGTCCGTGCGGTCCTGGGCTAGGCGACCGCAGGGTGGAGGCTGCATCATGCGGGTCTGGTCCGAGGGAGGTCAGGGCTGGTCCGGTTAGTGACCGCGGACTGGGGGCTCGTCCGTGCGGTCGTGGGTCGTCTGGCCGCGGGTCGAGAGCCCGACCATGCGGTCGTAGGCTTATCGGCCGCAGGCTGGTCCGTTCGTCGTGCGGCCATCGGTTGGTCGCGTGGCTTGGTTCCTTCTCGGTTTTGATAGCCAAGTCTTCTTTCTCTTCAGCTCCCGTGGAGCTGTTCATGCTTTCTTCCTTTTCTTCAGTGGCTTTAGGTCCCTGTAAGGTAAGAGAAAGAGTTTCACATGGGTCAGAGAAATTTAAAGACTTACCTTCGTCTTGGAAGTAGGATAGTGAGTGATTTGCTAGATCTTCAGCTTCTTCTAGAGGTTGTGGGAGTTCAGTGGCTACGCCTTCTTCAGAAACAGCCAGGCCGAAGTCCTCTCGGACCTTGTCTTCATGGTAGAAGACGGGTTTCCAAGACTTCCTCTTAATGACTTGTTCCTCAAGGCGAAGCTTCTCTTCTTCTCCGTAAGCTTCGTACTCTTCGCTACACTTCCATTCACTATATTCTCTGGGATCAGCGAAACCACTTTGCAGGGCTTCGACCTTCCATTCGAGATTATCTTCTACTCCTTCAATCTTGTAGTGCAGGTTAGTGATCTTCGACTCTTGCTCCATGATGTCTCTTTTCATGTAGTGTATTTGAGAGTTGATATCTTCCAAACCTTTTTCTACTTTAGTAACTCGTCCTAGGACCTCGTTAAGCTTAGCTTCGGTCTCTGTCTTGTACGAGTCTATCTTGGCATGGATAGCTTCGCTAGACTTTTCTTGTACTTCAAGAAACTTCAACAATATGTCCTCAATTCTCGTGTATGGGACTGGAGGTTGAGGGTTAGGCCTTCGGTGGGTCGTAGGAGAGTTGTGTTGATTTGACTCGATCATCATCATCTCAGGATGACTTTGATTTGCGTCAGGTATGAGACGGGCAGGTTCTCGGTGCGTACGTGGGGGATTCGCACATAGTCTTCTCCGGTTCATGTCTTGTGGACGTGAGTGGGCAGCTCTCACGTATGGGTCCCTATGGGGTCGAGAATGGTTGCGAATAGCTTGGATGCTATTTACTCCCAGTACTCGTCTACGGTCGGGTGAGTTTAGGCCGAAATAAGGGTCATCTGGACCAAAGAGTTTCAAACCTAGCGCGAAACATGCTTCTTGTATGGATGCAAGCTCCGCGTCTTCTTGTGCTGTGATATAGCCTCGCGGATTAGAGGCTATTTCCGCGTGTCTCTTCGTCATGCTTTCGAACAATAGCCAATCGGATTCCTCAGGGAAATCTTCAGGGCCAACTCCGTAGTCCATGATTCTGAAACAAAGAAAACCAAAAAGAAAAATTAAAAGCAAAGTGTCCTAGACTAGACTCTAGTCTCAGACTCGGTGGTAAACTATTCTCCCCGGAGGCAACGACGCCAAAAACTTGATGGGAGCTAAAGTTAGCCCTCACTAGTTTCACCCAAATAAGAAATTCAGGAGTTTAACCTTGGGCAAAACAATTGAAAAGCTGCAAGTGCACAGCTAATCGCTTGTAGTACTTTAGGTATCGATCCACCCGGAGAGAGTTACCAAAGCGAGTCCTGCAAGAAAAGAAATCAGGCTAGGACCAAACGATAGGGATTGTTGTTGTTGTGTCACGGTCCTAAAACTAAGAAAGCAAATAAAAGAAGCGAATAAACTAACCCTAGTGAACTAACCTAAACGAAAGCAGCAAAGCAAAGCGGAACCAAACTAAAGGAAAACAAACCTAAAACTAAAGCAAACGAAACAAAGAAGTAAATGAAAGCAAGTAAGCAGAGCGATTGAAACGTGGGTTGTAAGCAATAAAGAGAAACGCTGGGCATGCAGGGATTTTCGCGGGGGATTCATAGATAGGGTTCACTTGAGGATCCTGGATAGGTTCAATTTAAAGCCTGTTCACGAACTACGATTTCTAAAGGCCACCAAACCCCTAATCGGTGAGGTTGATGCTATCACTATCAAATTCGGTAACTAATACGGTTTGACTAGAAACTAATTCAGTGACTAATGCAGATTGATCAGAAACTCAATAAGAAGCAAGCATTAAGATAAGAATCGATACGTTCACTACGAGCACACGATACAATGTAAATCTTCAAGCGTGATATTTCAAGCTCTTCTATACCTAGTTCGGATTATTCACTTTCAACGGTTAGCAGGCAAACGGTCTATGATCAAGGTCAAGGTTAATTACTCCTTAACACAGGCTTTAACGATCAGGTTAGAAGAAGAACAGGAGCAAAAGAAACTATCCTAACGAACCGCCACTCAAGCTAATCTACCCATTAAAATCCCCTTTGAATCACCCCTTACACCCAACTAGTAAACTACTCACACATAGTAGATCCAATCATCAAAGCAATAAAAGGGAAACTCAAAAGCATAAAACGATAGAATAGATAGGGTTTCAACAACGGTTCGGATCCGACTTCTCACAACAAGTGTATAAAAGCTAGATCTTTCTCCTAACAAAGTAAAAGCAAAGAACAGTAAAAACACAAAGAGATCTAACAACAGGGGCTGAGAGAGACGTCCAAGGAGGCTCTCAAAGTCTTCAAGCTTTCTCTCTAAGTCGGCGGCTACACTTCCTTCTTCTCCAAAACGTGCACACTCTTTGTTCTTGCAAATACTAAGTTATTGGCCTTAATACATCAGAAATGTATCAAAACCTTGTTAAACACTATAGAAAACCATAGCTAAAATGGGCGAAAATACGGTGTTATCAGTCGACATACCCAGCAGTAATGTCGTCGGAAGTCACTACAGAGAAAGCCATACCATCAATGGTGGGTGCCTTTCTCAGCTTGTCCATGTCAAAATCCATGACCACATCTCCCAAATCAAGTTGCATAGTCCCCTTCTTCGCATCTATCTTGGCACCAGCTGTAGCCAAGAAAGGGCGTCCTAAAATCAAAGGATCTATGGGCTCACTAGCATATGTCATGACCACAAAGTCAGTGGGAATAATGCAACCTCCAACTTTTATTGGGACATCCTCCAAAATACCCTCGGCAAACCGTCGGGATCGATCAGCAAGGAAAATGGAGATATTGGTCGGTTTGAAAACAGTCATCCCGAGTCGCAAAGCAACAGAGAGAGGCATCAAATTGATACCATATCCGAGATCACAAAGAGAGTGTGAAAACCTTGCTGTGGAGATAGAGCAATCGAGTACAAAACGTCCTGGATCAGGTAACTTCTTTGGAAGACTTCTCTGAATTATCACGCCAGCTTGTTTAGACACAATCGACTTCTCGTTCTTCTCCATTATCTTCTTAGGTGGTTTAGCTGAGATAGCCGCAGTGGTATCACGTGTAAGCAAAGCTCCTTCTTCAGGAGTTAGACCGTTCAAGACCATTCGCTTCACTAGACGCTTCATTGTAGATGAAGTGTCATTGGTGTCACATTGTGGAAACTCGATCTTGATCTTATCAAGCATAACCTTACACTTCTCATCTTCAATTTCCTGTTTAGATCTATGGGGTCTCGGATAAGGTACCTTAGGAGCATAATCGTCGGATTTCACGGATGGTGGAATCACAACATAAGGCAGATCATCTCTCGGCTTGTGTCGATCGACATTAATCGATGAAGGCGATGGATAAGCAGAATGTTGGCTTCGGTCTTCAATATGTTTTCCCATGGCATGTCGCTCGACACCAACAATGGTGTGTCGATCGACACACTGCCTCATTGGCTGGTTGTTCCCTTGAGAAATCTGAGCTTCAAGCTTCTGGACATAGTTGTGCACTTCTTCAATCTTCCCATTCAGAGTAGAATACACTACATCAATCTTATGATTGATGTTTGTCGTGAGCTGTTGCTGACCATCCAAAAGCTTTGTGAACATGGCTTCTATCCGTGCATTATCCTTATCATGAGACGACACTGCATTGCAATGCAGTTGATTTGGATCGGTTCTTCCTGGAAGGGAACTCTCTTGGCGTTTTATAGTCTCAGCAGTCTGAGTAGCTTGAACGTCGAGCTTTTTGACATGAATGGTGAGAGTCTCGATCTTATCGTTCAAGTTGGTGTAGATGGTATCAATCTTGCCATTGAGAGTGACGGTGAGAGTTTGTTGACCCTTTAGCAGCTGCTCAAACATGGCCTTGGTGCTCTCATCGTTCTAAGGCGGAGAAGCTTGGTAAGAAGAGTTACCTTAGTTCCTAGTGTAGCTCTTGTTGTTGTATCCTCCGTTTTCCTGCTGATTTCCAAACCGTTGTCCCTGAAAACCTGCACCATTAACAAAGTTAACATCTTCATCGCCATCGTGTTGCTCCACTTGATCAGCAAGGTTGACCGATTTCTTTCCCATTAGCAAATTGGCAATCGTGTCAATCTTCGCATTTACTTCAGCAATTTCCTTTCCATTGGCATTCCGTGCTAGCTTCTTTCGCTCAAGATTAGCATTCTTGGTGCTATTGGCTTGCGACAAGTTCTCGATCAATTGCAAAGCTTCGTCAGGGTATCTAGTGTTGAAATTGCCATTACTCGCTGCATCAAGAGCCATTTGGTGTTTCCAATCAACACCTCGATAGAAGATGCCCAAGAGTTGGACAGTGCTAAAGCCATGGTGCGGACAATCCTTTTGATAAGATTGAAAGCGCACCCAAGCAGCTTTGAAAGCTTCAGCTGGTCCCTGGGAGAATGTAGAAATCTTCTTCCTCAGCTCTTCAGAACGCGCATCATCATAAAAGTTGCATAAGAATGCGTTCTTGGTTTCCTCCTAGGTAGTTAAAGAACCAGGCTCTAAGTTCTTCAACCATGCAGAGGCTTCTCCACTCAGTGAATGTGGGAAAAGCTTGCAGTACAGGTAATCCATAGACACTCCATTAGCCTTTATGCTGCTTGCAAGGTCCTCGAAATTCTCAATGTGGTCCATAGGGTGCTCATTCGGTAATCCAGAGAATGGGTGTTGTCCGACAAGAGAGTAAAAGGCTGGCTTCAACTCGAAGTCATTCCTCTGGATGGTCGGAAGTCGAATGGCGGACCGGTTGGCATAGAACAAGTCAGGACGGTTATACTCGGCAAGAGTCCGAGCATTATCAGCATTACCAGCGCCTACTGGTTGTTCTCGGCCATTGTGTCGATCGACACGGGGTAGTGCCTGTCGATCGACATGCTGCGTGTTTGGAGGCAGATTTCCTCCTACTGCGGCTAGTGCTCGCGGATCAACTGGTGGTATGATCTGGCCATGTTCATCACAAATTTGGCCTGTTGCGTTGCGGTAGGTCCCATCAGCTTGAAGATTTGGAGCGTTCGGATCCTCCATCTCAGCTGATTCTTGTTCTTTCTCCCTGAAACACACAAGAAAAAGGAAGAAAAACGAATGTAGTTAAACTGAACAGAAAAAGTTTAGACAAAATCCTAAACTGGAACCTAATGGTAGACAAACAGTCCCTGGCAACGGCGCCAAAATTTGATATGCTCAAATTAACCCTAGAGCTACTCTCTCAAATTAAGAGATCACTGTAGTACTTAGGGATCGAATCCACAGGGACTTAGTTACACAATAGGTTTTTAGTTATCAGATTATGCTAAACCAAAAGGATGTAAATAAAGAAAACAATTGCAGAAATAATAAACGAGTTTGTAAACAGATCAGAGAAAGCGTTAGATCCAAGGAATTCTCAGGAAATCAGGAATGATAAATAGAATGATTAGTCAGGATAAATTAATCAATGTTCTAGAACTCAAACATAAAAGTAAGTAAACCAACTATCGCTGTGAATACTCCTTAATCTAGAAACAGAAAACCAACTGTCGTTGTGAATTCTAAGGAATCTAAATCAGCTTTAAAGTTCAGGTTCAATATGTTCACAAGACCCTAAAACCAACTGTCGTTGTGAATCAGGAGTGTTGCTAATCTAGAGATAGGTTCAAGCTATCAATCCTACTTTCGCAGAGACTAACAACCTAAGTTCAGATTCAAGGTGATCAATCAAGAATAAGCAATAAGAACAATCTCAGATTAAGAACAATTAAGATAGACAATCCTTAACTAATCAATTCATTAAATCAAACCACCAAACCTTTGTGAGAAAACCCTAAATCTAACTAGTGAATTACTCAGACATAATCAAAGCAATAACACAAGAGATAGAAAACGAAATCATTATTAAGATTAAGAGTAAGAAATAACAGGGGTTCAAAATCAGGACTTGAAGGATCAGGAACAGAAAGATCTCCCCAAAGCTCTCTTCTCAAAACCTAAAACAAAGTAGATATCTCTTTCTAAAGCTTAGACAAAGTCTGGATGTCTCTTTTGAAAACCTAAAACAACTATATATACAAGTCTTCTGGACGTCTAGGGCTTGATTAAGTCGGTCTTTAAAATCCAAAACCGAGTAGGAAACGAATTGGGCTTTAGATCTCGAACAGCTCTGCTTTCAAGTCGCCTGTCGATCGACACAACTAATGCCTGTCGATCGACACACATCGTGTTTCTGGTCAGTGAAAGCTGAGAATCCGCATTGATCTTCAAATGTCTCCAAAAAGCTCCAAAATGAATCCTTTTTATTACTTTTGCTCCTAGCAAGCTCCAAACGTACATTGACCTGTTTACATAGTAAAACACTACAAAAACACTAGAAAGACTCTAAAAACGACACTTAAATCATATGGATGGAGGGTAAAATATGGACTATATCATCTCTCTATATATCAATGTTACGTGTACACAAACTCTGTATTTGCAAATTGCATATGTATCACATCTCTCTAAGCAAAATCTCTATGCAGAAGACAAGTCTACATCACAAACCCTAACCTCCGATTTCTGATTCCTTCGATTGAGCTAAGGTTTAATCAATTCTTTGATATTCGTCCTTGTTCCCAGATTTTTCAGATTTTTCTCTGATGTGATTTTTTTTATCTCTTTGGTTTTTGGTTTTGATTTCAGTTTTTCAAATCATGAGTAATCAGAAGAAGAGAAATTTCCAGATTGAAGCTTTTAAGCAACGAGTCGTGTTTGAATTTGTAGTCGACGACTGAACCGGTGGCTGAAATTACTAATTTACCCTTGTATGAGTGGTTTGATTTTGATCTGTTGATAATTCAAATTACAATCACATGCGAGACTTAGAGCGGTAAAATAATTCAATTTTTCACTTGGTGCATGTCTCTTTTTAATTATGCCCAGGATTTGAGAGATATTCAAAAGATTGAAAGCAAATCCAAAGGTGAAGAAACTCTGTTGTTATTCAATGCAAATGTGACGACATACACAAGGGAAATAAGATCCTATTTATAAAGATCCAACTACTAAACCTAATAGGATCAAAAGATTAAGTAAAAGCTAAATGAAATCAAAATACTTCAAAACTTAAACAAAGCAAATGATAACATGGGTTTTTCGCCCATTTTTACTATGTTTTCTTAGGGTGTTTAAAATGGTTTAGATGCATTTCTAATGCAAATAAGCCAATAACTCAGTATTTGCAAGAACGAAGAGGTTTTACAGGTTTTAGGTAAAAAGGGACCAAAAGGGAGCAAAAGGACTTGCAGAACAGTTTCGGACCATCAGAAGTTTGACATTCGTTGAAGACCTTCTCGTAAACCAAATTGGGAGATCTTGGTATCATTGGAAATCTTAAAGAGTCAAGTTTCACCTCCAAGTGGAATCGACCAAATCCGAGTTGTCAATCAGAAGTTATGATCGTTTGCAGACAGACATGTCCAGCCGTGCGGCCAAGTGCCTTACGAACGCACGACGGGAGCCCGTGTGTGCGGCCAAGACATGTTGTTTAGCCGCCTCAAAGCCCAAGAAGTGCAACATAAAGCCCGGTTCGTTTGGCCCAATAAGATCTCGAGGAAGGATACGCCCTAACCCTAATTCTGAGCACCTAGGACTATAAATACACATTTAAGGCCTAGGGTTTCGACATGCTTGGAAGGAGGAACAGAGGAGCCGCCTCATTCACGCCCAGCCACCTTGGAGAAGCAGCAAGAAGACTTGGAGAGCGTCCTTTGGACGTCTCGCCAAGCGTCTCTCTTCGTTAACTTCTCTGAGTTTTCTTTATCTCTTTCGTTTTCTGCTTTTACTTTGTTTCTAGGTTTAGTTGTTGTTTAGGGGAAGATCTTCAATCTCTTTACTTGTTATTGAGAGAGAACCTCTGAACCTTCTTTGTTTTTATATAGATCTATTCATACGTTGCTGGTTATGATTCTTCTCGTCTACGTTTTGATGATTAACTCTAATATGTTTGAGTAGTTTCTTTGTTAGGCTTGATGGGTGATTCAAAGGGGTTTTAATGGGGTAATCGATTGCTTAGGTTATTAGATCAGATCTTTAGATCCGGATCATCAGATCTGTAGGGTTTATTCCGCGACTCTATCTTCTAGTTTATTATCACCGCGTATAGAAGGGATTAGCTACCCTGGAAAAGCGATATCTTAGATAGCTATTATTTGACAAGACCTTTGGTAGTTATTGGACCCAACTAGGAAGACTGAACGAGCTAGTCTCTGTGTGTACTAAGGCACAGGGGTTAGTGTAGACTTCTAGGACATATCGAACTTGATCTTTAAGCTAACTTCATGCCTTTACCAAAAGAGTGACCAGGACACCGTCGGGTCTATGGGGTTTAGGAGCCTGTAAGCGAACGTAGGAGGGCTTAATTTAGTGTTTGAGTTAGTGAGTCAAATAAACCGATCGACACCTAGCAGACCCTGACCTTGTGAAACCCTAGAGATGATTCCCTAAGAGCCCGATGCTTAGTTAGTCTTTAGGTTTAGTTAGTTTTTATTCTAGTCTAGTTTTATTTAGGTTAGCGTTAGTTTAGTTCTAGGAGTGACACCTAGAAATCCGTCACAAAATCCCTTTTATTATTTTCGTCTTAGCCTATCCTCTTCCCAAAGCTCGTCGTGCACTCATAGTCTCTGTGGATCGACCCTTAAGTACTACAAGCGATAGGTTGTGCACTTGCAACCCGATCAATTGTTTTCACCTAAGGTTAAAAGCCTAGATTCGTTTAGGTGAACCCCAGTGAGTGTCACTTCGACACCCATCAGCAAACTTCTACAAGACTTGCTACATCAAATTGGCCGGCTTGAATCGCGTCTTCTCATTTCGCATAGACTCAAGCTGAGGAACCGAAAAGACTCCAGTCATTGACTTTGAAGGTCGAGAGTGATTGTTTAATGACATCACACATTGGCATAATTCCAGATTGTGAAGCAGGGACAGCTAGCTCAGATCCCACAGCATCCGCACTTTCGCTCAGAGGGCTACACAATACGTAAACACATGAGTCGAAGGGCAACAACCACAACAAAGCTTTTGATTTTCCAGTCCTGTATCAAAATGATATGATGGGCGTGGGTTTGATCCACACACTCACTGGGTTTCACCTAAACAAACTTAGGCTTTTAACCTTCAGCAAAACAAATAAAAAGGTCGCAAGTGCACAACCAATCTATTGTAGTACTTAGGGTATCGATCCACCCGAGGAAGTTGTGACTGGTTCAAACTCTAAACTAAAGATCCGGCAGAGACTAAGTATTGAAGGGGGTTTTGGTTCCTAAGTGTCACTCCTAGGATTGTCCTAATTCTATTCTAAACCTAAAACTAGATAACTAAACTAACTAAAAGGAAAACTAACTAAAACCTAAAACTACTAACTAGGGAAGCTATAACTAAACTAAGGAAACTAAAGAACGCTAAAGATCTAATCGCTATTACTAAACGGGTTACTATCAATATTAAAAGGCGTTGGGCGGTCAGGGGAACATCTCCAGGGTCTCACACTCTCAGGGTTTGTTAGGTATTGATCTTCTGATTTGGTCTATTTGACTCACTAACTCAAACACTAAATTGAACCCTCCTACGTTCGCTTACAGGTTCCTAAACTCCATAGACCCGACGGTGTCCTGGTCACTCTTTTGGTAAAGGCATGAAGTCAGCTTAAAGATCAGGTTCGATATGTCCTAGAAGTCTACACTAACCCCTGTGCCTTAGTACACACAGAGACTAGCTCGTTCAGTCTTCCTAGTGGGGTCCAATAACTACCAAAGGTCTTGTCAAATAATAGCTATCTAAGATATCGCTTGTACTCAAGGAGATCAATCTCTTTCTATGCGCGGTGATAATAAACTAGAAGATAGAGTCGCGGAATAAACCCTTTTTGGATCTAGAGATCCAGATCTAATAACCTAAGCAAACAACGAGAACATGAGAAACCCCTTTGAATCACCCCATCAAACCCAACAAACGAACTACTCACACATAGTAAACGAAATCATCAAAGCAATAATAAGTAGATATAATAAAAGCAAATCGAAATATCAAAAGGGGTTCAGAGAAAACTTCTCTAATGAATACAGAAGCTAACACGTCTCCCCAACAAGCTAGAAGTACTGGAAAAGATAAAATAAGGATGAAACTAAAGAAGATCTTCAAAGAGAAGAGGGCGGCGGCTCTAGATCTCGTGAGAGACGGCTAGGGTTTTGCTCTCTCCTTTCTTGCTTCCTCTCTGGCCTCTCTTGTGAAAGGAGGCGTGGATGTTGTATTTATAGGGTATTAAGGCGGCTCAAATTAGGGTTAGGGCTTCCTCCGTCAAAACTCGGCGTTTTGGATAAGTGACTCTCGGACTGGCTGGCCGCATGGTCGGGCTCTCGGCGTGCGGTGCAGGGGCTCCTGGCCGCATGGCCGGGTCTTCGTCGTGCGGTGAAGAGGCTCTCGGCCGCAGGCCCACGGCCTGCTTGCATGGCTGGACAGGGCTCTCTTCTTTTGGCCATATCTTCTGAACGGCAACTCCGAATTGGTTGATTCCACTTCGAGGTGAGTCTTGACTCTTTAAGCTTTCCAATGGCACCAAGAAATCCAAGTTTGGCTAAGGGGAAGATCTCCAACGGGTGCGATACATTTGACGGTCCAAAGCTGTCCGGAAAGTCCATTAAGCTCCTTTTAGGCCCATTTATCCTAATTTGCGTAAAAGCTACCTGAAACTCAAAATACTAGAAAACAAGCTCTAAAGTATCTCTCAGGTCTAGAATCCTTATAAAAACATAGATAAAACCATAGTCAAAATGGGTCAAAATACGATGTTATCAACTCCCCCAGACTTAGACTTTGCTTGTCCTCAAGCAAACAAGAGAGCTAAGCCCTAATAGGAAATCTCAAAATCGCGGGAACTATTCTAGCATCAGAAACCGTGAGCTAAACGATGCCCGGAGGATTCCTAATAACAGAAATTCAGGTTAGAACATTCTCACCATAGTCCCACAACTTTCTCGACTCTGATCCGTCGACTCCACACCTACAAAAGAACTCGGACTTCACGTCAATCAACTCTCTACATTCATTCAAATTGGCGTGGCCCTCTTACTCAAAGGATATCATTCAGGGTAGACGGCGCTTGGTATTGGGAGGCATTTAGTGTTTAGGGGTGGAGTTAAGAGTGTTTAGGGTTACCAGATGATTGCGAGAATGCAGGATATTATGCAAAACCGCAAGAGAGAATGGACCAGTTGATGTCCACGGTTTTCAACCCCTCTTCACTCAACTCTTCTTCTTCTCCTGAGACTCCCCCACACTTAGATTTTTCTGTGGGTCTCTACCGCTCGTCTTTCTTCTTTTGAATGGTTCCTTAGCATTCCTATTGGTCCTCTCTTCGTGCCCCTGAGACTCTAATAGTACCTGCTCCCTTTCTTTTCGTTTTTTTTTTTTTTTTTTTTTTTTTTTCGAATAGGCTTCCGTGAATTCCAAAGTATGCACGGTTGTAGCCGCACATCCCTCGGCTCACTTCCGCGGCTTCCGTATAGTCCAAAGTGTGCCCGGTTGTAGCCGCACACCCCTTGGCTCACTTTTGCCTTCTCTATCCTTTCTTTCTTATATTTTTTTTTTTTCGAAAAGGGGAAGAGGTCTACTAGTCTCAAGAGTTTACGTATAGTACCTTAGGTTTGTGGATCCAATAGGTTGCTTTATGCGTCTCTATCTCAGCTCTTTGCACCGACTCGCCGTTCTCTTACTTCTTGATTGAAAACCGCGTCGTTCCTCTCTCTCTGGCGTTTTTGCACATAACCGCTAGAACAGGAAAGAAAAGAGATTGCATGAGGTCTGAAATAAGGTTAAGGTTAAGGGTGGGAACCACTAAAAATGAGTGGCCATTCAGGATCATCGAAAAAGATTGGTAAAAAGGTGATGTGATGTCCTGAATGTATCCGCTCGTTTCCCTGATCTAACACCTAGAATAAGAGAGAATTGAAGTCAGGTTAAAGTCCAAATAAAAGAGAGTTAACGTCAGTTCCATCTGAATCTTCGTAGGATGGAATTTTCGGGGAGTGATCTGGCTGTGGTTTTCTGGGTATTGTCCGCTCTAAGTGAATCCTGCAAAAGTTGTCACTCAGAGAATGATTTAGAACACTGCAATGGTCGTAATCAATTTCAAAAGAAAATGATTAATCATCATTTGATAGAGTCAACATTCCCAACTCATTTTGACTAGCTAAATAAAAACAAAAACAAAAATAAAAGATAAAAACGACATCAAAATCAAAAGAAAGAAAATGACGTCAGTAACGGATGAACATCCTCCCCCAGACTTAAATCATACTGTCCCCAGTGTGAAATAGTGGTGAAAGGATGGAACATACTCTATGGAATAAATAGTTGATAGGGTAATGGATAGTACTAAACCTCGTACTCTGATCGTGTGAAGTACATGACTAGCCAGAGGTAGAATCGTCAGAATCGTCGTGTGACTCATCCAGTCCGGATCTGCGGAGAAGTCTCCTCATCCTAGCGAGCTCAAGTGCCTGAGCGGCGGTCTTATGCTCCAATGCTACTCTGCGGGCTCTCTCCTCCTCTAATGTGGTAGTCGTCTGCGGTCGTACATGATGTTGGGGACCTCGGTAGGCTCGTGCCTTCTTTCTCACGTAAGCGCCAATGGTGAGAGGCATGGTGTCTCCGGTCCTGAGGTTGAGGAACTCATCCTCCTGCGGTGTCCAGCTAGTGTGTCCGTCGCATAGTCTCGGAACAGTGGTAGAAGGTAGTAGAATCGTGCGGCTGATGTTCGGTGGAACTGGATACAAGTATCCGATGTGATCTGGATCGATGCTGGCTCCTCGAATGATCCTCATGGCGTTGAGGCTATAAAGGTCTATGTGCTGGTCTCGTGGCAAAGAAACTTTGTCGCTGAGGTCAACTCCTGCTACTAGCATGATTGCGGTGATCGTCGTCCCATAAGTCGTAAAAGCGGCTTTATCGGTGCATGTGACGGCCTCGTGCTTGAACTTAACCAACCGTGAGGCTAGTAAGCAAGCAAAGCTAATCCAAACCGGTGTCTCAACGTACGGTAGCTGAAGGGTGGTGAGCTCGTCCGTGAGAACGTTGGTTTGGTTGTTCCTGGAGAACATGGTACTCGCGAGGATCCGGTGCACAATGCGAATAGCCGGGTGTAAAATCATGGACGACTTAGAACATTTCGCATCATAAACTCCATTTGCTATCCTAGGCCAAAAGCTTGTTCCTGTAAAAGAACCAAAATCAACCAAATCGCAAGAATCAAATCCCAAGCACGCATCCATCTCGGGGATGCTCAAAGAATAGCTCTTCTCGTGAATAACAAACTCTAAAACTCCGGTGCGTGGTAGTGGATGCTTGCATCGCGGGAAAGAGAGTGTAACGGTGCTAAGGAATTGTCGAGCTTCCTTCACATAGGCGGGAAAATCAATCTCGACGAATGTCCGTAGGCGCAAAGCCTCAAGGTACCAACGGATATCATCTCCAATTCCTAAAGTGTCGAGAGCGTCATAGTTGATTCTTGGTGATGTGCGAATGGCAATCTTGTCAACTAACATCTTGTAGTCTCGGTTTGGTTCATCTTTTGACCAATGTAAGTCCGTCCAAGCTCTCGGTTCTCCTCTACCGCCGTGAGTGTGTTGTTGCAGATGGATTCAAATACCGATCGCAATGGTACATTGTCCCGAAGCCACATGGTTGTGTTATCATGTTGAATAGCTTTGCCTTTCTCTTGTTTCTCGTGTGCTTGTCTATCGTTAGCTTTCTTGGTTCTCCATTCGTTTGGAGAGTCGTCGTCTACTTCATTTATCATAATCGGTTTCTCCTTAGCTCGAGAGCTTGATGACTTCTTCGATTCCCGAGATTCCATGATACCTAAAACCAAAAAGAATCTCAAATCTAAAAGTTAGGGAGTTGCATAAACCAATAGAAGATAACATGGTTAGTGTTTTAAGAACAAAAGCAATCGATTTAGCTAAAAGCATCAACGATCCAATTTCATCAACTCAATTTCGGATTTAACAATATCCAAGATTTCCCAAGTTCTAAAACTTGAATTTGAAGCACTAATCCTATAAGAAATCACTCTATGCTCATTAGCCATGATAAATTCGGTTCAAAGAACTCAATTTTAGCAAGTTTGCATCTCCTATTTTAAGTTTTGTGAAAAACCCAAAATTCAAGACCTACTAATTTCAAATTTCCAAACCTAGGTGTAAGTAAATCAATGGCTAAGCATCCTAGAGACATAATAATGAGTTCTCTAACAAATTCTAACAATATTGGTACTAGAATCAAAGTGAATTGGAAATACCCAATTTGATTCATAAAGAGGCTTGAGTAATTGAAGCACATACCTTTGGAATTGATAGAAAAGGATTATGGATTTGGAATCTCTCCCAAATTTGAGTGAGAATTGTGTAAAGAAACTTTGAAAACCCTAATTTAAAAGGTGATAGGGATTTTGGTCCCAATTTCTCTCCAAAAGGTTGAAGAAGAGGAATAGTAGGGTTTTGATCCAAAAATCTTACCTTTACCTTTTTATATTTGTTTCTGGGCTTGTTTCTGGGCCCGGCGGGTTTCTGTAAGGTCCAAAATTTGAAATCAGAGAGATTTCGAAAACTTACCTTGGACGTCACGTAATTAGACGGTTTAGGTCTTATTGGTTCGATCCATGGACGGAATTACTGACGGAATCGGAATTGACGGGTGGGAATCAGAAGTTGGGTCGGGTCTCTCGGGTCAGTACGGACCGCACGCTGAGCGTCTGAACGTGCAGTCGAGGGCGTGTGGACCGCATACGCGGGCCGTGGCCGTGCGGCCTGGCCTTCTTGGTCGCATTTTCCTTTTCTCGGTCTTTTCTTCTTCTCTTCCTTATCTTCGTGTTTATCTCCTCTGATTGGCTTCTGATAAGCACTTCCACTTGTGTTTTGATTTCTCCAATGATTCTCCAAGTATAGAATCGCATGGTTCGGACATTACTTCTTCTTAAGGCTCACTTGGACTCCTTTCGATTGGGTCCGTTGGTAAGGTCGTTTTTCTCCAGGATAGACACATTACCTGTGAATCTTGATTCTGTAAGTCATTCCCTGTTCTTTAAGCTCCATGTCTCGTCAACAAACTCTTTTGTAGGCACCATCGGACATCTTTGAAATTACTCCGTCAGTGAGTATTTCTTTTCCGATCAAAAGTCTTAGAATGCACACTTGTCCAGTGAATATTCAATCTTTGAGTCGTTTCTGAGCTTTTCGACTTCGCTGTCTAGGCATGGCTTGGTACGGTATGTTGTCGATGTTGTGATGGTCGTGCCGTCGGTCTTCACGTTCTTCTCGATCATTCCCTTCTTAATGATCAAACTTCTTGTGAATCTCCAATCTTGAGCCTCGCTCGCAACGGTCGGTTCTTGGATCGAAGGTGACTGACGATGACGAAGTTTTGCGCCTAAGGGACCATGGGTCGGTCCTGCCGCATCACGAGCTCTCGACCCTGCGGCTGACAGGCTGTCTGCCGCACACGCGGGTCGTGGGCATGCGGCCAGGGCTCGGCTGGTCGTGTTCGAGTCCTTTGGTCGCGGTTCAAGTCCTTGATTTGGTTTTTCTCTTTTTTAATTTTTTTTGTGTTTTTCTGAAACTTAAGAAATGAAAAATATTAATAGAAAACGAAAACTAAAACGAAAAATAAAAAACTCACCAAGTGGGTTGCCTCCCACTAAGCGCTTTTGTTTAAAGTCGGTTAGCTCGACTTCGGTCTCTCTACTCAGTCTTCAGAAGAAGTTGCCGCGAGAGATGGATCTCCCGTAGCTTCCTTGGCTTGCAGCACTTTTGGCTCCTCTAACACTAACTTCCTCTCCTTATTTCCAAGTAGCTTGGCGTGGAGAAGGACTTGTTTCGTATGGTTCACCATTTCTGTGATATGCTCTGTTTTTCCTTCACGGTCTGGTGGAACAATGATCTTGCCCTTCCAAAATTTGGATTTCGGAGGCTGAGACTGAGCCTTAGACTTCTTGCTTTCGTCCGGATCAGCTGGCTTTTTTCCTTTATCAACTTCTCGGATTGAGAATTGATTTTTCTGCATTGGCTTCTCCTTAAACTTCGGCGAGTAGTGAGTCAACGTGCTTGAAGGTCACTTTCCTGTCCGCATGGTCAAGCACGGCACCAACGGTAGCAAGAAAAGGTCTTCCTAGAATCAAAGGTCTCTCTGCCCTTTCATCCATTTTCAAGACATGAAAATCCGTAGGAACAATACAGTCCCCTACAACGAGTTGTAAGTTGTGGACCATCCCATCGGGAGTTTTCTGAGACGAATCTCCAAAGACTAGACTCATATTGGAATGAGAGAGGTTTCTCAATCCTAGCTTCTCTGCAATACCTCTAGACATCACATTAACATTAGCACCAGAATCACAAAGAGAGTCAGGGAATTCGATGCCTGTTATTGAGCAAGGGAACACAAAACGGCCGGGGTCTTCAGCTTTAGGAAGTCTTCTTAAAAGAGGACGACTTGGCTGACCTTCCACGACTTCACGAGTTCTGCGAACCACATCTTGGTGAGAGTCGAACAAGGGAAACAATGTCCTTTGGACTGCTCTTCACGTCAGAGTTGTGTGCTGAAATAGAGTTGCAGAATCCTTTCGGATTATCTTCGGCTCTTCCTGGTAAAACGCCTTGTTGTCTCCCTAACTGCTTCAGCGGTTTGGGCGACTTGGACTTCAAGTTCTTCACGTGACTGGCTATGCCTTCTATCTTCACGTTTAGGTCTCGGTGTCCGAAATCAACTTTAGAGTTGATATCCTTAGCGAGTTCATTAGTTGTGCAACATCATTTCGATCTTACTTTCTTGAGGTGCCGGCATTATGGCTGCGCGGTTGGAAAAGGAGGTCTAGTGTTGTTGACTGAGGTCTCGCTGGAAGTTATTGCCACCGAAGTTGGCATTTTGAAAACCTCGATTCTGAAACCGGCTTGTTTACCGGAGGGTAAAACTGATCTTGGGGGTCTCC
>CM022180.2:12881464-12940164 GCA_011420285.2 Erysimum cheiranthoides
AGTGTTTAGACAACACTTATACCCATTTTCTCCCAAAAGAGGCTAAAACCAACAAAACATTGCTTAGAAGTAGTTAACCGCTTTGTTAGTGTTTCTATGGTAAAAATGTATCACAATCCAATGCATTTACTAATTTTAAGAGTTAGAGATGGATACGGAGTGTTTAGACAACACTTATACCCATTTTCTCCCAAAAGAGGCTAAAACC
Source organism: Erysimum cheiranthoides (assembly GCA_011420285.2). NCBI lineage: Eukaryota > Viridiplantae > Streptophyta > Magnoliopsida > Brassicales > Brassicaceae > Erysimum > Erysimum cheiranthoides. Next base: position 12,881,673 of record CM022180.2, read on the forward strand.
AACAAAAATATTGCTTAGAAGTAGTAAACCATTTTGTTAGTGTTTCTATTGTCAAAATGTATCACAATCCAATGCATTTGACTAATTATAAGAGTTAGAGATGGATACGGAGTGTTTAGAGAACACTTATACCCATTTTCTCCCAAAAGAGGCTAAAACCAACAAAAACATTGCTTAGAAGTAGTAAAAAGCTTTGTTAGTGTTTCTATTGTCAAAATGTATCACAATCCAATGTATTTGACTAATTATAAGAGTTAGAGATGGATACGGAGTGTTTAGACAACACTTATACCCATTTTCTCCCAAAAGAGACTAAAACCAACAAAAACATTGCTTAGAAGTAGTAAACCACTTTGTTTGTGTTTCTATTGTTAAAATGGTCACAATCCAATGTATTTTACTAATTATAAGAGTTAGAGATGGATACGGAGTGTTTAGACAACACTTATACCCATTTTCTCCCAAAAGAGGCTACAACCAACAAAAACATTGCTTAGAAGTAGTAAACCGCTTTGTTAGTGTTTCTATTGTCAAAATGTATCACAATCCAATGCATTTGACTAATTATAAGAGTTAGAGATGGATACGGAGTGTTTGGACAACACTTATACCCATTTTCTCCTAAAAGAGGCGAAAACGAAAAACAAATTCTTTAGAAGAAGTAAATAGATTTGTTACTGTTTCTATGGTGAAAATGGTCACAATCCAATGTATTTGACTAATTATAAGAGTTAGAGATGGATACGGAGTGTTTGGACAACACTTATACCCATTTTCTCCCAAAAGAGGCAAAAACCAACAACAAATTCCTTAGAAGAAGTAAATAGCTTTGTTTGTGTTTCTATGGTCAAAATGTGTCACAATCCAATGCATTTGATTAATTATAAGAGTTAGAGATGGATACGGAGTGTTTAGACAACACTTATACCCATTTTCTCCCAAAAGAGGCTAATACCAACAAAAACATTGCTTAGAAGTAGTAAACCGCTTTGTTAGTGTTTCAATGATAAAATGTATCACAATCCAATGCATTTGACTAATTTTAAGAGTTAGGGATGGATACGGAGTGTTTAGACAACACTTATATCCATTTTCTTCCAAAAGAGGCTAAAACCAACAAAAACATTGCTTAGAAGTAGTAAACCGCTTTGTTAGTGTTTCTATTGTCAAAATGTATCACAATCCAATGCATTTGACTAATTATAAGAGTTAGAGATGGATACAGAGTGTTTAGACAACACTTATACCCATTTTCTCCCAAAAGAGGCTAAAACCAACAAAAACATTGCTTAGAAGTAGTAAAAAGCTTTGTTAGTGTTTCTATTGTCAAAATGTATCACAATCCAATGTATTTGACTAATTATAAGAGTTAGAGATGGATACGGAGTGTTTAGACACCACTTATACCCATTTTCTCCAAAAGAGGCTACAACCAACAAAAACATTGCTTAGAAGTAGTAAACCGCTTTGTTAGTGTTTCTATTGTCAAAATGTATCACAATCCAATGCATTTGACTAATTATAAGAGTTAGAGATGGATACGGAGTGTTTGGACAACACTTATACCCATTTTCTCCTAAAAGAGGCGAAAACCAACAACAAATTCTTTAGAAGAAGTAAATAGTTTTGTTACTGTTTCTATGGTCAAAATGGTCACAATCCAATGTATTTGACTAATTATAAGAGTTAGAGATGGATACGGAGTGTTTGGACAACACTTATACCCATTTTCTCCCAAAAGAGGCGAAAACCAACAACAAATTCTTTAGAAGAATTAAATAGCTTTGTTACTATTTCTATGGTCAAAATGGTCACAATCCAATGTATTTGACTAATTATAAGAGTTAGAGATGGATACAGAGTGTTTAGACAACACTTATACCAATTTTCTACCAAAAGAGGCGAAAACCAACAACAAATTCCTTAGAAGAAGTAAATAGCTTTTTTAGTGTTTCTATGTCAAAATGTGTCACAATCCAATGCATTTGACTAATTATAAGAGTTAGAGATGGATACGGAGTGTTTAGAGAACACTTATACCCATTTTCTCCCAAAAGAGGCTAAAACCAACAAAAACATTGCTTAGAAATAGTAAACCGCTTTGTTAATGTTTCTATGGTAAAAATGTATCACAATCCAATGCATTTGACTAATTTTAAGAGTTAGAGATGGATACGGAGTGTTTAGACAACACTTATACCCATTTTCTCCCAAAGAGCCTAAAACCAACAAAAACATTGCTTAGAAAGAGTAAACCGCTTTGTTAGTGTTTCTATGGTAAAAATGTATCACAATCCAATGCATTTGACTAATTTTAAGAGTTAGAGATGGATACGGAGTGTTTAGACAACACTTATACCCATTTTCTCCCAAAAGAGGCTAAAACCAACAAAAACATTGCTTAGAAGTAGTTAACCGCTTTGTTAGTGTTTCTATGGTAAAAATGTATCACAATCCAATGCATTTTACTAATTTTAAGAGTTAGAGATGGATACGGAGTGTTTAGACAACACTTATACCCATTTTCTCCCAAAAGAGGCTAAAACCAACAAAAATATTGCTTAGAAGTAGTAAACCATTTTGTTAGTGTTTCTATTGTCAAAATGTATCACAATCCAATGCATTTAACTAATTATAAGAGTTAGAGATCGATACGGAGTGTTTAGACAACACTTATACCCATTTTCTTCCAAAAGAGGCGACAACAAACAACAAATTCCTTAGAAGAAGTAAATAGCTTTGTTAGTGTTTCTATGGTCAAAATGTGTCACAATCCAATGCATTTGACTAATTATAAGAGTTAGAGATGGATACGGAGTGTTTAGACAACACTTATACCCATTTTCTCCCAAAAGAGGCTAAAACCAACAAAAACATTGCTTAGAAATAGTAAACCGCTTGGTTAGTGTTTCTATTGTCAAAATGTATCACAATCCAATGCATTTGACTAATTATAAGAGTTAGAGATGGATACAGAGTGTTTAGACAACACTTATACCCATTTTCTCTCAAATTTCCTAATTTTAAACTTGAATTTTTCAATATCTGCTTGTTGTACAATAGAGAATAATCACATCATTTATGTTTAACGATCAATTTAATTATTCTTTTCATCTTGAGTTATCATTTTAATTACCCATTTCCAAATACACAGAAGACGATCCATATGAAATTATAAAATGATCTTTTCTATTTATGTATAAACATAAAATGGTTTGGGGTAACATTAGAGTGTATATATATCATCATATATGGAAGCAACAATAACCCTCTTAGTGAAAAAAATTTGAAAAAGCACCTTTGGCAATCAGTTTTTTTTTCTCTTCTTATAAAACCAAATTTATGGAAATTAGAGAACTCGAATGATAATTGAAAAAAGGTCAAAAACATAGCATCATCTCATAGTGCTATAGTAGTAAGAATGGTACTAGACATATAACTGATAGTCTAAAACGAAAAACAGAGCTGAAATAATGGGGGAGTATTTTGTTGCAGAAACAACTTTGAATTCAGTCTCAACATTCAAGGCGTCTTCTTTGTCCAAGTAAGTCTTCAGAAGTTCAGCTAAAGACAGAAAATGATCCCAACCCCAACCTAAGTTTGATTTCTCGTGCCATGCGTTCACTGCAAGAAAATATAACACAAAACATAGTTCAGTTTGCATATAGAAAGATTATGATAATAATGCAACTGTCTTTTAGAAAATACATTCGAGTGCCGCGTGTTTGGATCCAAACGGGTCTAGAACTCGAACATGTCCTTGCGTGAAAATCTTCTCATCTGGTTTTAGTGTTTCTCTATCAGCTAATTGCAGAAAAACGAATATCGATTTGCCATCTGCTCTAGAGTTGCCCTTCGGATACAGCTTTAGAACCCTACAAAACATTAATTATTTTGAACTTGTTAACACACATGTGTACACACAAATGTATATTTATCTGGTAGCCCAAAAAACAAAGTTTTGCAAAGTTATATATGCTCACCATTCCCTTCCTCCCATTGAAAATCTGTTTGATTTGTAAAACTCCTCTTTCAACTCAGAAAATTTCTTAACAGTCCAAGAGAACTTGGGACGAGGGATTTTCTCACGAAAAGAGAGGATTTCCCAATTGGTAATGGGTGGAGCAACAATGACATCAACACCAAACTCACATTCACCTCCCTCAAAGACGTATCCATTTTCAGGGTTAAGAAATGTTTCATAGGGAAGAACTTTTTGCAATCCCCACACCATTTTGAGAGCATTGAACCGTCTTACTTCTAAATCTGCATATAATTAATGCCTATTGAATAATATGTGAATATAATTTTAAAGAAAGAGCATGAGATGTATAGTTCACCTTGAATAGTAAAGTACTTGTTTTCTTCCTTGTTGAAGACAAAGAAACGGAGTTCCGCAAACACCTCAGTTGGTGGTGTGGATTCCATCAAGCTTGTGCTGTCTATTTCCACGTACATGGAAATAAAGCCACTCCCATTGTCCTTCACGTTCCCTTTTGGGTATATGATCAATCTCTTGTTTTTTATAAACAATATATTGCATTAGCTAGACTAATATATTAAGAATTCTGGTTCTGAATAATGAGGAATGCATTGTTTGAGTCTTATACATGACGCTTACCGCTAACTGTACTCATGAATACACAAAACACAATCCTTACCAGTTAAATCCACCAGAGGAGAAAATACGAGATTGGTATTTATGATCAGACCAGGCAGTCGAACTCTTAAGCTGGGAGAAGTTGTGAACCTTGAGGGAATAAGAACAAGGAGGATGCTCTCTCTTGATTGTAGAAACTGGTGCTGACCTTGATGAACCCATTCTATTCTTCCCAACGCAGTGCAAGTCTTAAACCTATGATTTCATGAAACATTAGGGTTTCATGAAAACTTTATGCCATCGGTTAAAAGAAAAAGAAAAAAAAATCCACAGAGAGAATAAATAGATAGAGACGTCAAAATAATTGTAAAGGGATCCGATTATTATTATTTTTTTTTTTGTTAAGATACTCCAGATTTGGTATTTGAGAACATTTTGTTATAACTTTAAACCATATTTGGTCAGTTGTAAATAACTTTTTTTTTCTCTAAAAAGGTTTTGATAACATTTTGTAATTTTAACCTTTAATAATATCAATTAAAAAACATAAAATATATGTGCGAGCATACCATAAAGATTTTGAAGTTTTATTTTCAAATATTTTTCTTTTCTTTGCCTGTGTTGGATTAGGGGTGTTATACTATAAACGTTGTGACTAGGGGGTGAGAAAGATACTTCAATCTCTTTCATATCCATTTGGTCTTGAATGCAATTTTCTTAGGGGTCGATTTGAATTTTATGAAATCCCTGTGTTTGATACGGTGATGAGTGTATATAGTAAGCCTTGTGTTACTCTAGAGCAGAAATTACCATAGTTGAGTTGGTTAGCAAGAGAACTAACAGTTCAAATGTAGATTCTGGATTGGTTTCGGGATTGGTAGAGAACTAAGAGACTTTTCTCGTGAAACAAGTCTCTTCTAAGGTGTGGTTATTTGGTGAATTTGAAACAAGGAGGAATTTATCGGTTCCAGTGTTATCATTATAATGTCACACTGTCTTTGATATGCTTTTGAATTTTGTTGAAAACTAACCTTCTTCTTTCTTTCTGTTCATCTGTTTTGTCTAGAGTGCCTTTCTTCTTGGATGGTGTTTTGACATTAAATTTCCTTTAATGGATTCAAACAATGAATACGTATCATCTGGACAAGAATGCCAACAATTCTGAAGCTTCTGATATTTTTAAGGAAATTGCATTTTCCTATCACCCGGAAAAGATAAGGCAATATGACAATGCTCGATTTGAGGTGATACTTGTTTCTTGTTGATCTTCATAGGATTAATAGGAAGAGAATTGTCAAGCCCAGTCTCACTCCCGTTTCATACTTAGTCACACCAAATAACTGTGTCTGCTCTATTCTTTCGCTTTTCTAGAAATATCGTCTGGTCCTGTCTCAGTGTGCTCTCTTAGCGTGTTAAAATCATCCAATAAGTGAACATTGACCATTTCTTGTAGTTTTTTTTTCCTCTAGGCTTAGTGCAACTTGTCAAGTACTTTATCTATTGCTCAACACGCATATTCTTGTAGCAATACCAAGATTTAATTTATGATTTTTTAGGCCATTGATGCTGATGGAATGGACATGGAAATGGACTTGTCAAACCTAGGGACAGTAAATACCATGTTTGCAGCATTATTCAGGTGCAATTTTTACCTCTTCTTGCTGGCTCTCTTAAGAAATTAATAACCACTCTATTAAACTTTTGTTCGCCTTGACAATGTCCAAATTCAGCAAACTAGGTGTGCCTATCAAAACAACGGTATCTGCCAATGTTCTTGAAGAGGCTATGAATGGAACTGTTACGGTTAGGCCCCTTCCGATTGGTACATCAGTTAGTGGGAAGGTGTGAAATTAGCTTACATACAAGACTTTGAGTATTGATTTTGAGTGGAAGACTTGTGTTCAATCTAAGAGCTGGGCTAACATTGCTAAGAAAAGCCAAGTCGAAGTGAGTTCAATTTCTCTTCACTTTGTGGTCTGATTGCATACAGAGTACAGAGGTTTTAGCTGAACAGTTTAGATTGAGAAATTTTCTAACTTTAGACTTGTAATATAGAAATTGTTGAAGCTAGTGCTTGGTTGGTTACAATGTTGATTCTCCTTTTGTGTTCTTATGCATTTTGTGGGATGTGAAAACACGTAACTATAATTGATGTTAATTTTGACTATCAATTGTGGGATGTGAAAACACGTAACATTAATTATATATCATACAACAAAACAAATCTAAAAGAGTAAGATTTGAACGTGCTCCTAATTTATTCTAAATTTTGACTTTTTGTTTTTTTACAATTGATGTTAATTTTGAGTTTACAATTGATTGCTGTATGTTAATTTTTTTTTTTAAATTAGGAAAAATATAAGTAGTAAATCACCAATCACCAATACAACACAAAATCATTAATCCCACCAAAAAAAAAAAAACACAAAATCATTAATATCTAAAAGTAACTCGGGTTGATCTTATAACCATGGTTAAATCAATAATTACCATGGTTATTAGAAGCATGCACAAATAGTGAGTGTCATACGTCCATCGTCATCCTTTGACTGTGAAAAAAAAAATATAAAAAAAAACACTAAACATGAACGCCGCCGATCCACCTGACGTGTCATGGAAAGAGTTGTTCACCGGCGTAACTTCGTACATGAAGCATTTCATGCCGGCCCAATACGAAAGTATTTCCTCCAAGTTCATCACTATTTCTCATCAGTCATTCACAGTACTGCTTGCTTGCTACATGTACTACTCAACCAAAAATCTAGACGTTCTGGAAACAGAGTTAAACAAAAATTTAATGAAGGCTGCTGGGTTTTTGGGTGTGCTATTTAACTCGTTAATCACAATTGATACCATTATCCGATCCAAGATCAAAAGCGTGAGAGAATTAGAGAGACGTCAAAATACTTGTAAACGGATCAGAATATTTATCTTCCTATTTTTTGTTATTATACACCAGATAATTGGTATACTGTACTTGTAGATATTTTATTTCTTTGATAATTTTTTGTAATCTTAACCTTTAATATTATCTATTAAAAAAACCATAAAACTTGCGAGAAAATAATATGATCACTAATGAAAGTATTACTACAATATATAAGTATACCTTTGTAGATGGCCAAAAAATGCACAATGCAAATTGAAGAATATTTTTATTTTTTATATTTTATTTTAATTTATTAACTCATCCAATTATATTGAAGAAAAACCTTAACCAGCGAAAATAAATTTAGCAGTAATGAAGAAATTTGATATTTACTATTAAATACAAAAATTAATAATCATCTTTACATATTAAGGTTTAATTTTTTCAAAATGAAGTTTTAGATGTGACATTTCATGGCATTATAGAATTTGGTCTTTAAATAACCTAATTGAATTTCATAAATTAGTTTCTAATTACGTCCTTTGAGGAAAAAATATATTAAAAGGCTTAAAAGCTTTAATTTTATATTTGATTTAACATAACAATCATATTCTACTAGATAGATCACAATATTTTTATTTTTTCTATTTAATTTTATTTTTTTTTCCTTGTAATTTTGAGTTTTTTTTACAGTTGATATTCAATTATAAACCAACACCACCAGAGGCGCCAAATCCGGCGAGCCTCCCAAAACCAAAACCACCGGAGATGCCAAATCCAGCGAGCCTTCTAAAACCAATACCACCGGAGACGAAAAATCCAGCAAGCCTCCCAACCCCGCCACGTAAGACTACTTTTACTTTTTCAATTTAATTTTACTTTTCTTTTTTCTGGTAATTTTGAGTTTTTTTTACAATTGATATTCAATTATACTGTAATTTTGAGTTTTTTTCCAGGAAAAGTTCAAGCTTTACTTCGGAGTCCACCGGAGACGCCAAGTCCAGCGAACCTCCCAACTCCGCCATGTAAGACTTACTTATCACATACAGTAGTAATAAGCATAATGACTTACTTATCACATACAGTAGTTAACTGATTTCAGAATTTTGGGCCTACTTTATAAGGTTACAAAATCAATAACCAAAATTACAAATTTACAATATAACAAAATCGGTGTTATGTTTATTAGAACAAAACCAGGCAAATCAATATTTTCTTTTCATCGTAAACAAATTATTTATACTTTACCCGACTACAGTGCAAATACGAAATGCTGACTAAATAGAAGAAATGAAGCAAAATAAACAGAGGGACCTCGTGTAATCATCTCCACACTTCTTACGCTAAATAGCGGTAAAGTTTCCGGTCTGTACTATCCCTCTCCAAGAAATCACGTTCAATGAGCGACTCGATTCTCTTCTTTATCTCTGTTGGGTTTGCCAAGAACCGCGACTGTAACTGTTTGGTGACCTCTGCGATTATGTTGTTGTGATCCAACACTCGTCTTGCCTTCATGATCCTCACAATGGCTGCTTCGATCTGAGGTTTCCTGTCTTCTTCTACTCTCTGTCTCGTCTCTTGCTTCTCTGGTTCTGTCTCCTTTTGTGCCACCACAGTTCCTATCTTCACTTTGTAGAACTTGCTTGCAAACCTCTCGTTCACAACGAACGTGTCCTCCTCTGCTATGTCCTTGCTCATTGGTTCTTTTCTTAGCACGTTTTTACCCTTTACACATGCCATTGACTGCAAGCAACGCTTTGGATCCGAGGCTGGGATTTCAGTTGCCTGTTCAATCTATTTGTAGCTTAGTCGAACAGAGTTGTTGAACAACATAAGGACACACATTTGGAAAGTCGAAACGTTTAGTTCGTGCCTTTGACTCTTTCCAAACACTGCTTTTATATCTGCTGTCCCCATATTGGTTTGCCAAGACAATCTCCTGCCAGTGTGAGTCCCGAGGTAATATGACCTGAACTTCTCACACATAACAGAGACTTCTGCAGGTAAGTTACACTGAACGGTTGGCTGTGTGGGCCAAGAACCGGTTGTGAGAACCTGAACGACAAGTGTTGGTCCTTCTGAAAGCTCGGGGTGGCTATTATATAATCCTAGCAGCGTGTCGTGTGATGTCTTCATGTCAGTGAACATACCTTCCAGTTTCAAAGTGAACTGATACCCAAATTCTGTCTTCAGTTTCACTATCAGATTTCTCTCTGCGTCATCTGACACGGTTTTTCCAGATAAAAGCCTTTTCGCCATATGCTGTTTGTAGTATTTCTCAAAAACGTCTTTCTCCTGTAAGTAGCGGAACATCATCATCACCTTATCAAGAATAAGATCCACATCCTCCTCCCCCACACCTTTCAGTCCTTTCCGTAGCTTATCATCAACAAACAGGGAGATAAATTCAGGAGAACGGGTGTTCAAGTTGAGGAAATACTCAAACGAAGAATTCAGCGCGTTTTGGAATGTCTTATCATTGTTGAATGCCATGTTGATGATTTTTTCATATTTATCCCGCTCATCCAATAGACGCTGCACAAATTCAACCGGATCCTTTGATTTCTCTGGATCAGTAACCAGCTGTTTTCCCATCTCCCTATGATGCAAAGTCATAATATCTCTGACTGTAACAAGACCATTACTAACCCTGCGGAACAAGCTGTACATTCTACCCATATCCTCATACTTATCGTTCAGAAGCATATTAACCAAACCTGAATTCTCCATATGAACTAGTCTCTGCATGTGGTTAGCAATCATCTCTCTTTCAACCACACTAGTAATCTTCGCTTCACTCTTGGCATCCAAATAGTGAGCTACCCTTTCGACCTCTTCTGTCAGAGGTTTCTCCGCTTTCTTCAAGTAATCACCACAATCACAACACTCAATAAATTCCTACGACTCAACCTTGTAAAACTCAGCGGAAGCCTCCAAAAACGGCTTCTCAAAATCCTCCTGATAAACAGATTCACCCAAATCCATGAACATCTTAATCACATTCCTCATCAGCACCCTATCTATAACTTCACCCGTCCGTTCCTTATGCACTAAATCAAGAAGCGTATTCAAAAGCCTCGTCTGGATCTTGCTTGAATGAACAACATTATCCCTCCACAGATGAAGTCCAAGCTCATGAACGTGAGTGTTTTTCGTGCTCGAGACATAAGTCCGATCCATATACATCAGAATATCTCGTATCATTTGCAATGCTTTGTTGTGATCATTCCATTTCCTATTAAGTTGTTCTAAAAACGCCCCTCCCTGAGCTTCTTCAATAGACTTACATATCTCTTTGAGATGAAAAGTCATAGTGGTAACAACTCCAGTATAAAGCTTTTCACCGAATTTATGTAGAACCATGTTGTATGCATTTCTGAGAGAACCAATGATACAACAAATATAACACAGCTTCAGAACAACAACAAGGCTCATACAAAAACTACAAGTAGTTGAATCAAAGTGAAATCTATGGAAGATCTATATACCTGTAAAGCTCTTCGAAACTAAGTCCACTTGCGTTGTGATTGTAAATCTCATGAATCGCATGCTCGAGAATCTTCCAAGTCCTCTCGGCGTATTTTGGATCAACCACGACTCGTTGCTTAAAAGCTTCAATCTGGAAATTTATCTTCTTCTAATTACTCATGATTTGAAAAACTGAAATCAAAACCAAAAACCAAAGAGATAAAAAAAATCACATCAGAGAAAAATCTGAAAAATCTGGGAACAAGGACGAATATCAAAGAATTGATTAAACCTTAGCTCAATCGAAGGAATCAGAAATCGGAGGTTAGGGTTTGTGATGTAGACTTGCCTTCTGCGTAGAGATTTTGCTTAGAGAGATGTGATACATATGCAATTTGCAAATACAGAGTTTGTGTACATATAACGTTGATATATAGAGAGATTAGGAGTGGTGATGCCGAAGAAGGGAGAAGAATTTGAAGGTTGAAGATGATGATACCAATGGAGCGGAAGAAAAACGTTTTCTCATTTTTGTAATTGTGTTCTTAATCCAGTGGTTTTGATTACTCTCTTTTGTTACTTCGTCTCCTTGGTTCGATACTTAAACAAACACGTATAGATAATAAAATTAGTAAAGGGCTTAAACGGATGGGCCTGAACAAGGCATTGTTCTTTTTAATAAACCTAAGTGAAACGATGAAGTTTCTTAGTTCTTTGAAAACGTCGTCGTTACGGTGTTGGTTGCTTATTGTTCTCACTTTTCCGAAATCGGAACTCGCAGAGATTGAAGAACACTCGCTAAATTTGTTTTTGGTTTTCGAATTTGTCATCTGTTTCTGAAGAACCCTTTATCGTTTCTCAGTCGTAGGCTTTTGAGTTCTTGGTAATTGAGTAAATTTTATTTGTCCATTTGTTTTGTTCTTCAGTGAAACATTGAAATCATGGCTTCTTTGTTTTTCCTAATTTGTTTAGATTTTTAATCTTTGGAAGGATACCAAAATTAGAATTTAAATTTGTGATTTTTTTCCGTTCGTGTTTTGATATCTTCAAATAATTAAATCTTTAATAATTAGTCAACAAGGCTCGCATTATAATAACGCTTCTTGATAGCTTTAAAATAAAGCTTCAACATTTGTTTAGCCTCTAACTTGCAACTTTTTTCTCTCTCACAGTTTATAGCACTTTATGGTACTTTTCTCTACTCTCTTAAATCCCAACTTTTAAGATTTTATACAATCAGTGTGCATTAGCTTTTTTTTGGCAAGTTGTAATCTTTTCGAGGATTTTAATTTTGATTGTAGCAAAACATGTCTGGTGAGTTGTTTTCGGTGAGACCTTTGTTTGGTGGCGCAATTTCCACTGTCTTTCCTCAAAGATTTCAGGTTCTTCTCAATAATCCTTTCTCTTTTCTTTTTTTTGTTGCTAATCTAACGGGTTCCTGAATTCATTGAGACGCTTTTATTGTGAATCTTTAGGATGTGAGTAATATCCGGCAAGTTCCTGATCATCAGGTTAGGTTCTTCTCATTCAAGGATTTTGTGCATAGTTTCTAATTAAGATGTGTTGAAAGAATCCTTAATATCTTTGTTGTTTGGTTGTTTGGTTTTTCAAAGGAAGTGTTTGTGGATCCTTCAAGAGATGAGAGTTTGATATTTGAGTTGTTGGATTTCAAGACTGATGTTAGGGACATTGGCAGTGCATCTTGGTTCCTTAACCATCTTGCTCGTGAGCAAGATGCTGAAGGATTTCAGGTAACCACTACACTAGAACTCTTCTTATTGGAAGACAATCAATTTCAAGAATTGGTGTTGTTTCTCAAGAGTAGATACAGTTTATTGAGTACAGAGTGTTCAAACATAGAGCTTAACATGTATAGATTACTTAAAGCTGAATCCTTTTTTCCTATAAATTCATATAGCTAGTTGGAGGGATTTTGTTATTGTAGATTTAGTTTCTGAGACTAGTGGAAATAGAACTAATACTAGTTTAGTTTTTGTTTAGTCTTTACTGAGATTGATATCGATGAAGACAATCTAGTAATGTTGTTGTGTTATTTTCAGTTGATTGAGCAATCAGATGTCCTTGAGGCGCCTGGACTGTCTTTCAGAAACATCCCTGCTGTTGTGACAACCGCTATTGGAGAGATGGTAATTTCATTCACTTGATGCTCATCTTTTGTTTGCTAGTATGTTACATCTTTTTTTGTTTCTGACAACGATGATATACAGGCTATATCTAAAGGAAGACAAGGAAGAGAAGCACAAAACCTAGTGAGGGTAATTAGCTTTTCCTTGTTCTGTCCCTTTTCTCAATAAGTTTGTTTCTTGAGACACAACTGAGTCTATTTATTATGGTTTTTTCTGCAGGTATATGTGGCAAATTTGCGGCTTAAGGGAGTTGATACAGATGTCTTAGTATATGAACCTATTCTGATCAAGTAAGTCAGTTATACTTTAAGCAAATGAAATATGAATATGTATCATTTTGATACAGGACTGGAAAATCAAAATTAAGCTTTGTTGTGGTTGTTGCCCTTCGACTCATGTGTTTACGTATTGTGTAGCCCTCTGAGCGAAAGTGCGGATGCTGTGGGATCTGGATTAGCTGTCCCTGCTTCACAATCTGGAATTATGCCAATGTGTGATGTCATTAAACAATCACTCTCGACCTTCAAAGTCAATGACTGGAGTGTTTTCGGTTCCTCAGCTTGAGTCTATGTGAAATGAGAAGACGCGATTCAAGCCGGCCAATTTGATGTAGCAAGTCTTGTAGAAGTTTGCTTTGTTTAAGTTTTGAAGTATTTTGATTTCATTTAGCTTTTACTTAATCTTTTGATCCTATTAGGTTTAGTAGTTGGAGCTTTATAAATAGGATCTTATTTCCCTTGTGTATGTCGTCACCTTTGCATTGAATAACAACAGAGTTTCTTCACCTTTGGATTTGCTTTCAATCTTTTGAATATCTCTCAAATCATGGGCATAATTAAAAAGAGACATGAACCAAGTGAAAAATTGAATTATTTTACCGCTCTAAGTCTCGCATGTGATTGTAATTTGAATTATCAACAGATCAAAATCAAACCACTGATACAAGGGTAAATTAGTAATTTCAGCCACCGGTTCAGTCGTCGACTACAAATTCAAACACGACTCGTTGCTTAAAAGCTTCAATCTGGAAATTTCTCTTCTTCTGATTACTCATGATTTGAAAAACTGAAATCAAAACCAAAAACCAAAGAGATAAAAAAAATCACATCAGAGAAAAATCTGAAAAATCTGGGAACAAGGACGAATATCAAAGAATTGATTAAACCTTAGCTCAATCGAAGGAATAAGAAATCGGAGGTTAGGGTTTGTAATGTAGACTTGTCTTCTGCATAGAGATTTTGCTTAGAGAGATGTGATACATATGCAATTTGCAAATACAGAGTTTGTGTACACGTAACGTTGATATATAGAGAGATTAGGAGTGCTGATGCCGAAGAAGGGAGAAGAATTTGAAGGTTGAAGATGATGATAGCAATGGAGCAGAAGAAAAACGTTTTCTCATTTTTGTAATTGTGTTCTTAATCCAGTGGTTTTGATTACTCTCTTTTGTTACTTCGTCTACTTGGTTCGATACTTAAAACAAACACGTATAGATAATAAAATTAGTAAACGAGCTTAAACGGACGGGCCTGAACAAGGCATTGTTCTTTTTAATAAACCTAAGTGAAACGATGACGTTTCTTAGTTCTTTGTAAACGTCGTCGTTACGGTGTTGGTTGCTTATTGTTCTCACTTTTCCGAAATCGGAACTCACAGAGATTGAAGAACACTCGCTAAATTCGTTTTTGGTTTTCGAATTTGTCATCTGTTTCTGAAGAACCCTTTATCGTTTCTCAGTCGTAAGCTTTTGAGTTCTTGGTAATTGAGTAAATTTTATTTGTCCATTTGTTTTGTGCTTCAGTGAAACATTGAAATTATGGCTTCTTCGTTTTTCCTAATTTGTTTAGATTTTTAATCTTTGGAAGGATACCAAAATTGGAATTTAAATTTGTGATTTTTTTCCGTTCGTGTTTTGATATCTTCATAGTGGTAACAAGTCCAGTATAAAGCTTTTCACCGAATTTATGTAGAACCATGTTGTATGCATTTCTGAGAGAAGCAATGATACAACAAATATAACACAGCTTCAGAACAACAACAAGGCTCATACAAAAACTACAAGTAGTTGAATCAAAGTGAAATCTATGGAAGATCTATATACCTGTAAAGCTCTTCGAAACTAAGTCCACTTGCGTTGTGATTGTAAATCTCATTAATCGCATGCTCGAGAATCTTCCAAGTCCTCTCGGCGTATTTTGGATCAACCACGACTCGTTGCTTAAAAGCTTCAATCTGGAAATTTATCTTCTTCTGATTACTCATGATTTGAAAAACTGAAATCAAAACCAAAAACCAAAGAGATAAAAAAAATCACATCAGAGAAAAATCTGAAAAATCTGGGAACAAGGACGAATATCAAAGAATTGATTAAACCTTAGCTCAATCAAAGGAATCATAAATCGGAGGTTAGGGTTTGTGATGTAGACTTGTCTTCTGCGTAGAGATTTTGCTTAGAGAGATGTGATACATATGCAATTTGCAAATACAGAGTTTGTGTACACATAACGTTGATATATAGAGAGATTAGGAGTGGTGATGCCGAAGAAGGGAGAAGAATTTGAAGGTTAAAGATGATGATAGCAATGGAGCGGAAGAAAAACGTTTTCTCATTTTTGTAATTGTGTTCTTAATCCAGTGGTTTTGATTACTCTCTTTTGTTACTTCGTCTCCTTGGTTCGATACTTAAAACAAACACGTATAGATAATAAAATTAGTAAAGGGCTTAAACGGATGGGCCTGAACAAGGCATTGTTCTTTTTAATAAACCTAAGTGAAACGATGAAGTTTCTTAGTTCTTTGAAAACGTCGTCGTTACGGTGTTGGTTGCTTATTGTTCTCACTTTTCCGAAATCGGAACTCGCAGAGATTGAAGAACACTCGCTAAATTTGTTTTTGGTTTTCGAATTTGTCATCTGTTTCTGAAGAACCCTTTATCGTTTCTCAGTCGTAGGCTTTTGAGTTCTTGGTAATTGAGTAAATTTTATTTGTCCATTTGTTTTGTTCTTCAGTGAAACATTGAAATCATGGCTTCTTTGTTTTTCCTAATTTGTTTAGATTTTTAATCTTTGGAAGGATACCAAAATTGGAATTTAAATTTGTGATTTTTTTCCGTTCGTGTTTTGATATCTTCAAATAATTAAATCTTTAATAATTAGTCAACAAGGCTCGCATTATAATAACGCTTCTTGATAGCTTTAAAATAAAGCTTCAACATTTGTTTAGCCTCTAACTTGCAACTTTTTTCTCTCTCACAGTTTATAGCACTTTATGGTACTTTTCTCTTCTCTCTTAAATCCCAACTTTTAGGCTTTTATACAATCAGTGTGCATTAGCTTTTTTTTGGCAAGTTGTAATCTTTTCGAGGATTTTAATTTTGATTGTAGCAAAACATGTCTGGTGAGTTGTGTTCAGTGAGACCTTTGTTTGGTGGCACAATTTCCACTGTCTTTCCTCAAAGATTTCAGGTTCTTCTCAATAATCCTCTTTCTTTTCTTTTTTTTGTTGCTAATCTAACGGGTTCCTGAATTCATTGAGATGCTTTTATTGTGAATCTTTAGGATGTGAGTAATATCCGGCAAGTTCCTGATCATCAGGTTAGGTTCTTCTCATTCAAGAATTTTGTGCATAGTTTCTAATTAAGATGTGTTGAAAGAATCCTTAATATCTTTGTTGTTTGGTTGTTTGGTTTTTCAAAGGAAGTGTTTGTGGATCCTTCAAGAGATGAGAGTTTGATATTTGAGTTGTTGGATTTCAAGACTGATGTTGGGGACATTGGCAGTGCATCTTGGTTCCTTAACCATCTTGCTCGTGAGCAAGATGCTGAAGGATTTCAGGTAACCACTACACTAGAACTCTTCTTATTGGAAGACAAATCAATTTCAAGAATTGGTGTTGTTTCTCAAGAGTAGATACAGTTTATTGAGTACAGAGTGTTCAAACATAGAGCTTAACATGTATAGATTACTTAAAGCTGAATCCTTTTTTCCTATAAATTCATATAGCTAGTTGGAGGGATTTTGTTATTGTAGATTTAGTTTCTGAGACTAGTGGAAATAGAACTAATGCTACTTTAGTTTTTGTTTAGTCTTTACTGAGATTGATATCGATGAAGACAATCTAGTAATGTTGTTGTGTTATTTTCAGTTGATTGAGCAATCAGATGTCCTTGAGGCGCCTGGACTGTCTTTCAGAAACATCCCTGCTGTTGTGACAACCGCTATTGGAGAGATGGTAATTTCATTCACTTGATGCTCATCTTTTGTTTGCTAGTATGTTACATCTTTTTTTGTTTCTGACAACGATGATATACAGGCTATATCTAAAGGAAGACAAGGAAGAGAAGCACAAAACCTAGTGAGGGTAATTAGCTTTTCCTTGTTCTGTCCCTTTTCTCAATAAGTTTGTTTCTTGAGACACAACTGAGTCTATTTATTATGGTTTTTTCTGCAGGTATATGTGGCAAATTTGCGGCTTAAGGGAGTTGATACAGATGTCTTAGTATATGAACCTATTCTGATCAAGTAAGTCAGTTATACTTTAAGCAAATGAAATATGAATATGTATCATTTTGATACAGGACTGGAAAATCAAAATTAAGCTTTGTTGTGGTTGTTGCCCTTCGACTCATGTGTTTACGTATTGTGTAGCCCTCTGAGCGAAAGTGCGGATGCTGTGGGATCTGGATTAGCTGTCCCTGCTTCACAATCTGGAATTATGCCAATGTGTGATGTCATTAAACAATCACTCTCGACCTTCAAAGTCAATGACTGGAGTGTTTTCGGTTCCTCAGCTTGAGTCTATGCGAAATGAGAAGACGCGATTCAAGCCGGCCAATTTGATGTAGCAAGTCTTGTAGAAGTTTGCTTTGTTTAAGTTTTGAAGTATTTTGATTTCATTTAGCTTTTACTTAATCTTTTGATCCTATTAGGTTTAGTAGTTGGAGCTTTATAAATAGGATCTTATTTCCCTTGTGTATGTCGTCACCTTTGCATTGAATAACAACAGAGTTTCTTCACCTTTGGATTTGCTTTCAATCTTTTGAATATCTCTCAAATCCTGGGCATAATTAAAAAGAGACATGAACCAAGTGAAAAATTGAATTATTTTACCGCTCTAAGTCTCGCATGTGATTGTAATTTGAATTATCAACGGATCAAAATCAAACCACTGATACAAGGGTAAATTAGTAATTTCAGCCACCGGTTCAGTCGTCGACTACAAATTCAAACACGACTCGTTGCTTAAAAGCTTCAATCTGGAAATTTCTCTTCTTCTGATTACTCATGATTTGAAAAACTGAAATCAAAACCAAAAACCAAAGAGATAAAAAAAATCACATCAGAGAAAAATCTGAAAAATCTGGGAACAAGGACGAATATCAAAGAATTGATTAAACCTTAGCTCAATCGAAGGAATCAGAAATCGGAGGTTAGGGTTTGTGATGTAGACTTGTCTTCTGCATAGAGATTTTGCTTAGAGAGATGTGATACATATGCAATTTGCAAATACAGAGTTTGTGTACACGTAACGTTGATATATAGAGAGATTAGGAGTGGTGATGTCGAAGAAGGGAGAAGAATTTGAAGGTTGAAGATGATGATAGCAATGGAGCGGAAGAAAAACGTTTTCTCATTTTTGTAATTGTGTTCTTAATCCAGTGGTTTTGATTACTCTCTTTTGTTACTTCGTCTCCTTGGTTCGATACTTAAAACAAACACGTATAGATAATAAAATTAGTAAATGGGCTTAAACGGACGGGCCTGAACAAGGCATTGTTCTTTTTAATAAACCTAAGTGAAACGATGACGTTTCTTAGTTCTTTGTAAACGTCGTCGTTACGGTGTTGGTTGCTTATTGTTCTCACTTTTCCGAAATCGGAACTCGCAGAGATTGAAGAACACTCGCTAAATTCGTTTTTGGTTTTCGAATTTGTCATCTGTTTCTGAAGAACCCTTTATCGTTTCTCAGTCGTAAGCTTTTGAGTTCTTGGTAATTGAGTAAATTTTATTTGTCCATTTGTTTTGTTCTTCAGTGAAACATTGAAATTATGGCTTCTTCGTTTTTCCGAATTTGTTTAGATTTTTAATCTTTGGAAGGATACCAAAACTAGTAATTTGCAAGTATATGTGGCAAATTTGCGGCTTAAGGGAGTTGATACAGATGTCTTAGTGACTGCATATGAACCTATTCTGATCAAGTAAGTCAGTTATACTTTAAGCAAATGAAATATGAATATGTATCATGATAACATCGTATTTTGACCCATTTTGACTATGGTTTTATCTATGTTTTTATAAGGATTCTAGACCTGAGAGATACTTTAGAGCTTGTTTTCTAATATTTTGTGTTTCAGGTAGCTTTTACGCAAATTAGGATAAATGGGCCTAAAAGGAGCTTAATGGACTTTCCGGACAGCTTTGGACCGTCAAATGTATCGCACCCGTTGGAGATCTTCCCCTTAGCCAAACTTGGATTTCTTGGTGCCATTGGAAAGCTTAAAGAGTCAAGATTCACCTCGAAGTGGAATCAACCAATTCGGAGTTGCCGTTCAGAAGATATGGCCAAAAGAAGAGAGCCCTGTCCAGCCATGCAAGCAGGCCGTGGGCCTGCGGCCGAGAGCCTCTTCACCGCACGACGAAGACCCGGCCATGCGGCCAGGAGCCCCTGCACCGCACGCCGAGAGCCCGACCATGCGGCCAGCCCAGTCCGAGAGTCACTTATCCAAAACGCCGAGTTTTGACGGAGGAAGCCCTAACCCTAATTTGAGCCGCCTTAATACCCTATAAATACAACATCCACGCCTCCTTTCACAAGAGAGGCCAGAGAGGAAGCAAGAAAGGAGAGAGCAAAACCCTAGCCGTCTCTCACGAGATCTAGAGCCGCCGCCCTCTTCTCTTTGAAGATCTTCTTTAGTTTCATCCTTCTTTTATCTTTTCCAGTACTTCTAGCTTGTTGGGGAGACGTGTTAGCTTCTGTATTCATTAGAGAAGTTTTCTCTGAACCCCTTTTGATATTTCGATTTGCTTTTATTAGATCTACTTATTATTGCTTTGATGATTTCGTTTACTATGTGTGAGTAGTTCGTTTGTTGGGTTTGATGGGGTGATTCAAAGGGGTTTCTCATGTTCTCGTTGTTTGCTTAGGTTATTAGATCTGGATCTCTAGATCCAAAAAGGGTTTATTCCGCGACTCTATCTTCTAGTTTATTATCACCGCGCATAGAAAGAGATTGATCTCCTTGAGTACAAGCGATATCTTAGATAGCTATTATTTGACAAGACCTTTGGTAGTTATTGGACCCCACTAGGAAGACTGAACGAGCTAGTCTCTGTGTGTACTAAGGCACAGGGGTTAGTGTAGACTTCTAGGACATATCAAACCTGATCTTTAAGCTGACTTCATGCCTTTACCAAAAGAGTGACCAGGACACCGTCGGGTCTATGGAGTTTAGGAACATGTAAGCGAACGTAGGAGGGTTCAATTTAGTGTTTGAGTTAGTGAGTCAAATAGACCAAATCAGAAGATCAATACCTAACAAACCCTGAGAGTGTGAGACCCTGGAGATGTTCCCCTGACCGCCCAACGCCTTTTAATATTGATAGTAACCCGTTTAGTAATAGCGATTAGATCTTTAGCGTTCTTTAGTTTCCTTAGTTTAGTTATAGCTTCCCTAGTTAGTAGTTTTAGGTTTTAGTTAGTTTTCCTTTTAGTTAGTTTAGTTATCTAGTTTTGGGTTTAGAATAGAATTAGGACAATCCTAGGAGTGACACTTAGGAACCAAAACCCCCTTCAATACTTAGTCTCTGCCGGATCTTTAGTTTAGAGTTTGAACCAGTCACAACTTCCTCGGGTGGATCGATACCCTAAGTACTACAATAGATTGGTTGTGCACTTGCGACCTTTTTATTTGTTTTGCTGAAGGTTAAAAGCCTAAGTTTGTTTAGGTGAAACCCAGTGAGTGTGTGGATCAAACCCACGCCCATCAAGTTTTTGGCGCCGTTGCCGCCGGGGACAGATTGTGCCTTTGAATTCTACAAGAGATCCCGTCTTTGACATTTTTATTTTCGCACTTTAAAAGTTCTCGCTAAGTTTGTGTTTTCATTTTGCAGTGTATGACTAGGAGCCAAAACTCCGAAACCATTCCTCCACCTGAAGACATCAACAGACTTGTGCGAGAAATCAGAAGATCCTTACGACAAAGAGACATGGCCGACGATAGAGATCATCAAGGACCTCTAAACTTCGACCAACAACAGCAACATGACGATAGGGACGAACAAGGAAACCCTCTTCCTCCAGGAGACGGTGGCCAGAACTTCGGACCGATCGAACAACAACAGCAACAGCAACAACGTGATATTTTGGGCGGTGGAGACAATCGCAACTTGCCTCTACCTCAGCCCGTACATGTCGTCCAGCAGCAGCAGCAGCCTCGCTATGCAGGCATGCAGCAACCATATGTTCCGCCAATTAGACGTGGCCGTACTATTGCCGATTACGATGCGCCAAATCGCTATGCACCGGGTCGTGCAGCTATCCGACTTCAACATCCACAAAGGAGAGACTTTGAGATTAAACCTCAAATTATCTCCCTAGTAAAGCAGGATCAATTCCATGGGTTATCTACGGAGCACCCTATGGACCACATTGATACCTTCGAAGAGATATGCAGTACAACACGAGCTAATGGAGTTACCGATGATTTCTTGAAGCTAAAACTTTTTCCGTTTTCTCTAGCCGATAAGGCTAGTAAATGGCTTAAGTCAATGCCTCCCAGATCGATCACTTCATGGGAAGGATGCAAGGACGCTTTCTTGACAAAATTCTACACGAAGGGACGATTGACTCAGGTAAGGAACAAGATGCAGAGTTTCCAGCAAGGACCGGTCGAATCATTCTTTGATGCATGGGAGCGATTTAAGGACTACGAACGCGATTGTCCTCACCATGGCTTCCCGGATGGTAATCTTCTTACAACATTCTATAGAGGGTTACATCCAAAGTACCAGCTTTCACTCGACACGGCCAGCAATGGAGACTTTACAACGAAGACCGTCGAAGAAGGACGTGCTCTGATAGAGAACCTTGCCGTTTCTAACGACAACAACTCTACTGATTTCGATAGGACCACGCGTCCTAATAATAGTTCTGAGTCCAAGCAGATCGCCGAGCTTAGGAAGATGATGGATAATCTTCTCCGCAACCAGCAACGTGACGTCCACGCTTGCGACACCACACAAGGAAACTACGAAGCTTTTGAGGATTACGACCAGTCAAACGGTCAAGAGGAGGAAGTTAACTACATTGGTAACCAAGGTTTCTACCAAAACCGCGGGTACGGTAGTGGCTTCAACAATAATTTTAGAAATGCTTCTAACCTTTCTTATAGGAACCCTAACGTGGAGAACCCCCAAGATCAGTTTTACCCTCCGGTAAACAAGCCGTTTCAGAATCGAGGTTTTCAAAATGCCAACTTCGGTGGCAATAACTTCCAGCCGAGACCTCAGTTCAACAACACTAGACCTCCTTTTCCAACCGCGCCAGCCATAATGCCGGCACCTCAAGAAAGTAAGATCGAAATGATGTTGCAACAACTAATGAACTCGCAGGATAAACTCGCTAAGGATATCAACTCTAAAGTTGATTTCGGACACCGAGACCTAAACGTGAAGATAGAAGGCATAGCCAGTCACGTGAAGAAACTTGAAGTCCAAGTCGCCCAAACCGCTGAAGCAGTTAGGAGACAACAAGGCGTTTTACCAGGAAGAGCCGAAGATAATCCGAAAGGATTCTGCAACTCTATTTCAGCACACAACTCTGACGTGAAGAGCAGTCCAAAGGACATTGTTCCCTTGTTCGACTCTCACCAAGATGTGGTTCGCAGAACTCGTGAAGTCGTGGAAGGTCAGCCAAGTCGTCCTCTGTTAAGAAGACTTCCTAAAGCTGAAGACCCCGGCCGTTTTGTGTTCCCTTGCTCAATAACAGGCATCGAATTCCCTGACTCTCTTTGTGATTCTGGTGCTAATGTTAATGTGATGTCTAGAGGTATTGCAGAGAAGCTAGGATTGAGAAACCTCTCTCATTCCAATATGAGTCTAGTCTTTGGAGATTCGTCTCAGAAAACTCCCGATGGGATGGTCCACAACTTACAACTCGTTGTAGGGGACTGTATTGTTCCTACGGATTTTCATGTCTTGAAAATGGATGAAAGGGCAGAGAGACCTTTGATTCTAGGAAGACCTTTTCTTGCTACCGTTGGTGCCGTGCTTGACCATGCGGACAGGAAAGTGACCTTCAAGCACGTTGACAGGAAGACTCACTACTCGCAGAAGTTTAAGGAGAAGCCAATGCAGAAAAATCAATTCTCAATCCGAGAAGTTGATAAAGGAAAAAAGCCAGCTGATCCGGACGAAAGCAAGAAGTCTAAGGCTCAGTCTCAGCCTCCGAAATCCAAATTTTGGAAGGGCAAGATCATTGTTCCACCAGACCGTGAAGGAAAAACGGAGCAGATCACAGAAATGGTGAACCATACGAAACAAGTCCTTCTCCACGCCAAGCTACTTGGAAATAAGGAGAGGAAGTTAGTGTTAGAGGAGCCAAAAGTGCTGCAAGCCAAGGAAGCTACGGGAGATCCATCTCTCGCGGCAACTTCTTCTGAAGACTGAGTAGAGAGACCGAAGTCGAGCTAACCGACTTTAAACAAAAGCGCTTAGTGGGAGGCAACCCACTTGGTGAGTTTTTTATTTTTCGTTTTAGTTTTCGTTTTCTATTAATATTTTTCATTTCTTAAGTTTCAGAAAAACACAAAAAAATTAAAAAAGAGAAAAACCAAATCAAGGACTTGAACCGCGACCAAAGGACTCGAACACGACCAGCCGAGCCCTGGCCGCATGCCCACGACCCGCGTGTGCGGCAGACAGCCTGTCAGCCGCAGGGTCGAGAGCTCGTGATGCGGCAGGACCGACCCATGTTCCCTTAGGCGCAAAACTTCGTCATCGTCAGTCACCTTCGATCCAAGAACCGACCGTTGCGAGCGAGGCTCAAGATTGGAGATTCACAAGAAATTTGATCATTAAGAAGGGAAAGATCGAGAAGAACGTGAAGACCGACGGCACGACCATCACAACATCGACAACATACCGTACCAAGCCATGCCTAGACAGCGAAGTCGAAAAGCTCAGAAACGACTCAAAGATTGAATATTCACTGGACAAGTGTGCATTCTAAGACTTTTGATCGGAAAAGAAATACTCACTGACGGAGTAATTTCAAAGATGTCCGATGGTGCCTACAAAAGAGTTTGTTGACGAGACATGGAGCTTAAAGAACAGGGAATGACTTACAGAATCAAGATTCACAGGTAATGTGTCTATCCTGGAGAAAAACGACCTTACCAACGGACCCAATCGAAAGGAGTCCAAGTGAGCCTTAAGAAGAAGTAATGTCCGAACCATGCGATTCTATACTTGGAGAATCATTGAGAAATCAAAACACAAGTGGAAGTGCTTATCATAAGCCAATCAGAGGAGATAAAAACGAAGATAAGGAAGAGAAGAAGAAAAGACCGAGAAAAGGAAAATGCGACCGAGAAGGCCAGGCCGCACGGCCACGGCCCGCGTATGCGGTCCACACGCCCTCGACCGCACGGTCGGACGCTCAGCGTGCGGTCCGTACCGACCCGAGAGACCCGACCCAACTTCTGATTCCCACCCGTCAATTCCGATTCCGTCAGTAATTCCGTCCATGGATCGAACCAATAAGACCTAAACCGTCTAATTACGTGACGTCCAAGGTAAGTTTTCGAAATCTCTCTGATTTCAAATTTTGGACCTTACAGAAACCCGCCGGGCCCAGAAACAAATATAAAAAGGTAAAGGTAAGATTTTTGGATCAAAACCCTACTATTCCTCTTCTTCAACCTTTTGGAGAGAAATTGAGACCAAAATCCCTATCACCTTTTAAATTAGGGTTTTCAAAGTTTCTTTACACAATTCTCACTCAAATTTGGGAGAGATTCCAATTCCATAATCCTTTTCTATCAATTCCAAAGGTATGTGCTTCAATTACTCAAGCCTCTTTATGAATTAAATTGGGTATTTCCAATTCACTTTGATTCTAGTACCAATATTGTTAGAATTTGTTAGAGAACTCATTATTATGTCTCTAGGATGCTTAGCCATTGATTTACTTACACCTAGGTTTGGAAATTTGAAATTAGTAGGTCTTGAATTTTGGGTTTTTCACAAAACTTAAAATAGGAGATGCAAACTTGCTAAAATTGAGTTCTTTGAACCGAATTTATCATGGCTAATGAGCATAGAGTGATTTCTTATAGGATTAGTGCTTCAAATTCAAGTTTTAGAACTTGGAAAATCTTGGATATTGTTAAATCCGAAATTGAGTTGATGAAATTGGATCGTTGATGCTTTTAGCTAAATCGATTGCTTCTGTTCTTAAAACACTAACCATGTTACCTTCCATTGGTTTATGCAACTCCCTAACTTTTAGATTTGAGATTCTTTTTGGTTTCAGGTATCATGGAATCTCGGAAATCGAAGAAGTCATCAAGCTCTCGAGCTAAGGAGAAACCGATTATGATAAATGAAGTAGACGACGACTCTCCAAACGAATGGAGAACCAAGAAAGCTAACGATAGACAAGCACACGAGAAACAAGAGAAAGGCAAAGCTATTCAACATGATAACACAACCATGTGGCTTCGGGACAATGTACCATTGCGATCGGTATTTGAATCCATCCGCAACAACACACTCACGGCGGTAGAGGAGAACCGAGAGCTTGGACGGACTTACATTGGTCAAAAGATGGACCCAAACCGAGACTACAAGATGTTAGTTAACAAGATCGCCATTCGCACATCACCAAGAATCAACCATGACGCTCTCGACACTTTAGGAATTGGAGATGATATCCGTTGGTACCTTGAGGCTTTGCGCCTACGTACATTCGTCGAGATTGATTTTCCCGCCTATGTGGAGGAAGCTCGAAAATTCCTTAGCACCGTTACACTCTCTTTCCCGCGATGCAAGCATCCACTACCACGCACCGAAGTTTTAGAGTTTGTTATTGACGAGAAGAGCTATTCTTTGAGCATCCCCGAGATGGATGCGTGCTTGGGATTTGATTCTTGCGATTTGGTTGATTTTGGTTCTTTTACAGGAACAAGCTTTTGGCCTAGGATAGCAAATGGAGTTTATGATGCGAAATGTTCTAAGTCGTCCATGATTTTACACCCGGCTATTCGCATTGTGCACCGGATCCTCGCGAGTACCATGTTCTCCAGGAACAACCAAACCAACGTTCTCACGGACGAGCTCACCACCCTTCAGCTACCGTACGTTGAGACACCGGTTTGGATTAGCTTTGCTTGCTTACTAGCCTCACGGTTGGTTAAGTTCAAGCACGAGGCCGTCACATGCACCGATAAAGCCGCTTTTACGACTTATGGGACGACGATCACCGCAATCATGCTAGCAGCAGGAGTTGACCTCAGCGACAAAGTTTCTTTGCCACGAGACCAGCACATAGACCTTTATAGCCTCAACGCCATGAGGATCATTCGAGGAGCCAGCATTGATCCAGATCACATCGGATACTTGTATCCAGTTCCACTGAACATCAGCCGCACGATTCTACTACCTTCTACCACTGTTCCGAGACTATGCGACGGACACACTAGCTGGACATCGCAGGAGGATGAGTTCCTCAACCTCAGGACCGGAGACACCATGCCTCTCACCATTGGCGCTTACGTGAGAAAGAAGGCACGAGCCTACCGAGGTCCCCAGCATCATGTACGACCGCAGACGACTACCACATTAGAGGAGGAGAGAGCCCGCAGAGTAGCATTGGAGCATAAGACCGCCGCTCAGGCACTTGAGCTCGCTAGGATGAGGAGACTTCTCCGCAGATCCGGACTGGATGAGTCACACGACGATTCTGACGATTCTACTTCTGGCTAGTCATGTACTTCACACGATCAGAGTACGAGGTTTAGTACTACCCATTACCCTATCAACTATTTATTCCATAGAGTATGTTCCATCCTTTCACCACTATTTCACACTGGGGACAGTGTGATTTAAGTCTGGGGGAGGATGTTCATCCGTTACTGACGTCATTTTCTTTCTTTTGATTTTGATGTCGTTTTTATCTTTTATTTTTGTTTTTGTTTTTATTTAGCTAGTCAAAATGAGTTGGGAATGTTGACTCTATCAAATGATGATTAATCATTTTCTTTTGAAATTGATTACGACCATTGCAGTGTTCTAAATCATTCTCTGAGTGACAACTTTTGCAGGATTCACTTAGAGCGGACAATACCCAGAAAACCACAGCCAGATCACTCCCCGAAAATTCCATCCTACGAAGATTCAGATGGAACTGACGTTAACTATATTTTATTTGGACTTTAACCTGACTTCAATTCTCTCTTATTCTAGGTGTTAGATCAGGGAAACGAGCGGATACATTCAGGACATCACATCACCTTTTTACCAATCTTTTTCGATGATCCTGAATGGCCACTCATTTTTAGTGGTTTCCACCCTTAACCTTAACCTTATTTCAGACCTCATGCAATCTCTTCTCTTTCCTGTTCTAGCAGTTATGTGCAAAAACGTCGGAGAGAGAGGAACGACGCGGTTTTCAATCAAGAAGAAAGAGAACGGCGAGTCGGTGCAAAGAGCTGAGATAGAGACGCATAAAGCAACCTATTGGATCCACAAACCTAAGGTACTATACGTAAACTCTTGAGACTAGTAGACCTCTTCCCCTTTTCGAAAAAAAAAAAACAGAAGAAACAAAGGATAGAGAAGGCAGAAGTGAGCCAAGGGGTGTGCGGCTACAACCGGGCACACTTTGGACTTTACGGAAGCCGCGGAAGTGAGCCGAGGGATGTGCGGCTACAACCGTGCATACTTTGGAATTCACGGAAGCCTATTCGAAAAAAAAAAAAAAAAAAAAAAAAAACGAAAAGAAAGGGAGCGGGTACTATTAGAGTCTCAGGGGCACGAAGAGAGGACCAATAGGAATGCTAAGGAACCATTCAAAAGAAGAAAGACGAGCGGTAGAGACCCACAGAAAAATCTAAGTCTGGGGGAGTCTCAGGAGAAGAAGAAGAGTTGAGTGAAGAGGGGTTGAAAACCGTGGACATCAACTGGTCCATTCTCTCTTGCGGTTTTGCATAATATCCTGCATTCTCGCAATCATCTGGTAACCCTAAACACTCTTAACTCCACCCCTAAACACTAAATGCCTCCCAATACCAAGCGCCGTCTACCCTGAATGATATCCTTTGAGTAAGAGGGCCACGCCAATTTTAATGAATGTAGAGAGTTGATTGACGTGAAGTCCGAGTTCTTTTGTAGGTGTGGAGTCGACGGATCAGAGTCGAGAAAGTTGTGGGACTATGGTGAGAATGTTCTAACCTGAATTTCTGTTATTAGGAATCCTCCGGGCATCGTTTAGCTCACGGTTTCTGATGCTAGAATAGTTCCCGCGATTTTGAGATTTCCTATTAGGGCTTAGCTCTCTTGTTTGCTTGAGGACAAGCAAAGTCTAAGTCTGGGGGAGTTGATAACATCGTATTTTGACCCATTTTGACTATGGTTTTATCTATGTTTTTATAAGGATTCTAGACCTGAGAGATACTTTAGAGCTTGTTTTCTAGTATTTTGAGTTTCAGGTAGCTTTTACGCAAATTAGGATAAATGGGCCTAAAAGGAGCTTAATGGACTTTCCGGACAGCTTTGGACCGTCAAATGTATCGCACCCGTTGGAGATCTTCCCCTTAGCCAAACTTGGATTTCTTGGTGCCATTGGAAAGCTTAAAGAGTCAAGACTCACCTCGAAGTGGAATCAACCAATTCGGAGTTGCCGTTCAGAAGATATGGCCAAAAGAAGAGAGCCCTGTCCAGCCATGCAAGCAGGCCGTGGGCCTGCGGCCGAGAGCCTCTTCACCGCACGACGAAGACCCGGCCATGCGGCCAGGAGCCCCTGCACCGCACGCCGAGAGCCCGACCATGCGGCCAGCCCAGTCCGAGAGTCACTTATCCAAAACGCCGAGTTTTGACGGAGGAAGCCCTAACCCTAATTTGAGCCGCCTTAATACCCTATAAATACAACATCCACGCCTCCTTTCACAAGAGAGGCCAGAGAGGAAGCAAGAAAGGAGAGAGCAAAACCCTAGCCGTCTCTCACGAGATCTAGAGCCGCCGCCCTCTTCTCTTTGAAGATCTTCTTTAGTTTCATCCTTCTTTTATCTTTTCCAGTACTTCTAGCTTGTTGGGGAGACGTGTTAGCTTCTGTATTCATTAGAGAAGTTTTCTCTGAACCCCTTTTGATATTTCGATTTGCTTTTATTAGATCTACTTATTATTGCTTTGATGATTTCGTTTACTATGTGTGAGTAGTTCGTTTGTTGGGTTTGATGGGGTGATTCAAAGGGGTTTCTCATGTTCTCGTTGTTTGCTTAGGTTATTAGATCTGGATCTCTAGATCCAAAAAGGGTTTATTCCGCGACTCTATCTTCTAGTTTATTATCACCGCGCATAGAAAGAGATTGATCTCCTTGAGTACAAGCGATATCTTAGATAGCTATTATTTGACAAGACCTTTGGTAGTTATTGGACCCCACTAGGAAGACTGAACGAGCTAGTCTCTGTGTGTACTAAGGCACAGGGGTTAGTGTAGACTTCTAGGACATATCGAACCTGATCTTTAAGCTGACTTCATGCCTTTACCAAAAGAGTGACCAGGACACCGTCGGGTCTATGGAGTTTAGGAACCTGTAAGCGAACGTAGGAGGGTTCAATTTAGTGTTTGAGTTAGTGAGTCAAATAGACCAAATCAGAAGATCAATACCTAACAAACCCTGAGAGTGTGAGACCCTGGAGATGTTCCCCTGACCGCCCAACGCCTTTTAATATTGATAGTAACCCGTTTAGTAATAGCGATTAGATCTTTAGCGTTCTTTAGTTTCCTTAGTTTAGTTATAGCTTCCCTAGTTAGTAGTTTTAGGTTTTAGTTAGTTTTCCTTTTAGTTAGTTTAGTTATCTAGTTTTAGGTTTAGAATAGAATTAGGACAATCCTAGGAGTGACACTTAGGAACCAAAACCCCCTTCAATACTTAGTCTCTGCCGGATCTTTAGTTTAGAGTTTGAACCAGTCACAACTTCCTCGGGTGGATCGATACCCTAAGTACTACAATAGATTGGTTGTGCACTTGCGACCTTTTTATTTGTTTTGCTGAAGGTTAAAAGCCTAAGTTTGTTTAGGTGAAACCCAGTGAGTGTGTGGATCAAACCCACGCCCATCATATCATTTTGATACAGGACTGGAAAATCAAAAGCTTTGTTGTGGTTGTTGCCCTTCGACTCATGTGTTTACGTATTGTGTAGCCCTCTGAGCGAAAGTGCGGATGCTGTGGGATCTGAGCTAGCTGTCCCTGCTTCACAATCTGGAATTATGCCAATGTGTGATGTCATTAAACAATCACTCTCGACCTTCAAAGTCAATGACTGGAGTCTTTTCGGTTCCTCAGCTTGAGTCTATGCGAAATGAGAAGACGCGATTCAAGCCGGCCAATTTGATGTAGCAAGTCTTGTAGAAGTTTGCTGATGGGTGTCGAAGTGACACTCACTGGGGTTCACCTAAACGAATCTAGGCTTTTAACCTTAGGTGAAAACAATTGATCGGGTTGCAAGTGCACAACCTATCGCTTGTAGTACTTAAGGGTCGATCCACAGAGACTATGAGTGCAGGACGAGCTTTGGGAAGAGGATAGGCTAAGACGAAAATAATAAAAGGGATTTTGTGACGGATTTCTAGGTGTCACTCCTAGAACTAAACTAACGCTAACCTAAATAAAACTAGACTAGAATAAAAACTAACTAAACCTAAAGACTAACTAAGCATCGGGCTCTTAGGGAATCATCTCTAGGGTTTCACAAGGTCAGGGTCTGCTAGGTGTCGATCGGTTTATTTGACTCACTAACTCAAACACTAAATTAAGCCCTCCTACGTTCGCTTACAGGCTCCTAAACCCCATAGACCCGACGGTGTCCTGGTCACTCTTTTGGTAAAGGCATGAAGTTAGCTTAAAGATCAAGTTCGATATGTCCTAGAAGTCTACACTAACCCATGTGCCTTAGTACACACAGAGACTAGCTCGTTCAGTCTTCCTAGTTGGGTCCAATTACTACCAAAGGTCTTGTCAAATAATAGTTATCTAAGATATCGCTTTTCCAGGGTAGCTAATCCCTTCTATACGCGGTGATAATAAACTAGAAGATAGAGTCGCGGAATAAACCCTACAGATCTGATGATCCGGATCTAAAGATCTGATCTAATAACCTAAGCAATCGATTACCCCATTAAAACCCCTTTGAATCACCCATCAAGCCTAACAAAGAAACTACTCAAACATATTAGAGTTAATCATCAAAACGTAGACGAGAAGAATCATAACCAGCAACGTATGAATAGATCTATATAAAAACAAAGAAGGTTCAGAGGTTCTCTCTCAATAACAAGTAAAGAGATTGAAGATCTTCCCCTAAACAACAACTAAACCTAGAAACAAAGTAAAAGCAGAAAACGAAAGAGATAAAGAAAACTCAGAGAAGTTAACGAAGAGAGACGCTTGGCGAGACGTCCAAAGGACGCTCTCCAAGTCTTCTTGCTGCTTCTCCAAGGTGGCTGGGCGTGAATGAGGCGGCTCCTCTGTTCCTCCTTCCAAGCATGTCGAAACCCTAGGTCTTAGATGTGTATTTATAGTCCTAGGTGCTCAGAATTAGGGTTAGGGCGTATCCTTCCTCGAGATCTTATTGGGCCAAACGAACCGGGCTTTATGTTGCACTTCTTGGGCTTTGAGGCGGCTAAAAAACATGTCTTGGCCGCACACACGGGCTCCCGTCGTGCGTTCGTAAGGCACTTGGCCGCACGGCCACGACTTTGCCGTGCGGCTGGACATGTCTGTCTTCAAACGATCATAACTTCTGATTGACAACTCGGATTTGGTCGATTCTACTTGGAGGTGAATCTTGACTCTTTAAGATTTCCAATGATACCAAGATCTCCCAATTTGGTTTACGAGAAGGTCTTCAACAAATGTCAAACTTCTGATGGTCCGAAACTGTTCTGCAAGTCCTTTTGCTCCCTTTTGGTCCCTTTTTACCTAAAACCTGTAAAACCTCTTCGTTCTTGCAAATACTGAGTTATTGGCTTATTTGCATTAGAAATGAATCTAAACCATTCTAAACACCCTAAGAAAACATAGTAAAAATGGGCGAAAAACCCATGTTATCATTTGCTTTGTTTAAGTTTTGAAGTATTTTGATTTCATTTAGCTTTTACTTAATATTTTGATCCTATTAGGTTTAGTAGTTGGATCTTTATAAATAGGATCTTATTTCCCTTGTGTATGTCGTCACATTTGCATTGAATAACAACAGAGTTTCTTCACCTTTGGATTTGCTTTCAATCTTTTGAATATCTCTCAAATCCTGGGCATAATTAAAAAGAGACATGAACCAAGTGAAAAATTGAATTATTTTACCGCTCTAAGTCTCGCATGTGATTGTAATTTGAATTATCAACGGATCAAAATCAAACCACTCATACAAGGGTAAATTAGTAATTTCAGCCACCGGTTCAGTCGTCGACTACAAATTCAAACACGACTCGTTGCTTAAAAGCTTCAATCTGGAAATTTCTCTTCTTCTGATTACTCATGATTTGAAAAACTGAAATCAAAACCAAAAACCAAAGAGATAAAAAAAATCACATCAGAGAAAAATCTGAAAAATCTGGGAACAAGGACGAATATCAAAGAATTGATTAAACCTTAGCTCAATCGAAGGAATCAGAAATCGGAGGTTAGGGTTTGTGATGTATACTTGTCTTCTGCATAGAGATTTTGCTTAGAGAGATGTGATACATATGCAATTTGCAAATACAGAGTTTGTGTACACGTAACGTTGATATATAGAGAGATGATATAGTCCATATTTTACCCTCCATCCATATGATTTAAGTGTCGTTTTTAGAGTCTTTCTAGTGTTTTTGTAGTGTTTTACTATGTAAACAGGTCAATGTACGTTTGGAGCTTGCTAGGAGCAAAAGTAATAAAAAGGATTCATTTTGGAGCTTTTTGGAGACATTTGAAGATCAATGCGGATTCTCAGCTTTCACTGACCAGAAACACGATGTGTGTCGATCGACAGGCATTAGTTGTGTCGATCGACAGGCGACTTGAAAGCAGAGCTGTTCGAGATCTAAAGCCCAATTCGTTTCCTACTCGGTTTTGGATTTTAAAGACCGACTTAATCAAGCCCTAGACGTCCAGAAGACTTGTATATATAGTTGTTTTAGGTTTTCAAAAGAGACATCCAGACTTTGTCTAAGCTTTAGAAAGAGATATCTACTTTGTTTTAGGTTTTGAGAAGAGAGCTTTGGGGAGATCTTTCTGTTCCTGATTCTTCAAGTCCTGATTGTGAACCCCTGTTATTTCTATCTCTTAATCTCAATAATGATTTCGTTCCTTATCTCTTGTGCTTTTACTTTGATTATGTCTAAGTAATTCACTAGTTAGATTTAGGGTTTCTCATAAGGGTTTGATGGTTTGATTGAATGGAATTGATTAGTTAAGGAATATTTATCTTATATTGTTCTTAATCTGAGATTGTTCTTATTGCTTATTCTTGATTGATCACCTTGAATCTGATCCTAGGTTGTTAGTCTCTGCGAAAGTAGAATTGATAGCTTGAACCTATCTCTAGATTAGCAACACTCCTGATTCACAACGACAGTTGGTTTTAGGGTCTTGTGAACATATTGAACCTGAACTTTAATGCTGATTTAGATTCTTAGAATTCACAACGACGGTTGGATTTCTGTTTCTAGGTTTAGGAGTATTCACAACGACAGTTGGTTTGCTTACTTTTATGTTTGAGTTCTAGAACATTGATTTATTATCCTGACTAATCATTCTATTCATCATTCCTGATTTCCTGAGAATTTCCTGAATCTAACACTTGCTTCTTATTGTTTACAAACTCGTTTATTATTTCTGCAATTGTTTTCTTTATTTACATCCTTTTGGTTTAGCATAATCTGATAACTAAAAACCTATTGTGTAACTAAGTCCCTGTGGATTCGATCCCTAAGTACTACAGTGATCTCTTAATTTGAGAGAGTAGCTCTAGGGTTAATTTGAGCATATCAAATTTTGGCGCCGTTGCCGGGGACTGTTTGTCTACCATTAGGTTCCAGTTTAGGATTTTGTCTAAACTTTTTCTGTTCAGTTTAACTACATTCATTTTTCTTCCTTTTTCTTGTGTGTTTCAGGGAGAAAGAACAAGAATCAGCTGAGATGGAGGATCCGAACGCTCCAAATCTTCAAGCTGATGGGACCTACCGCAACGCAACAGGCCAAATTTGTGATGAACATGGCCAGATCATACCACCAGTTGATCCGCGAGCACTAGCCGCAGTAGGAGGAAATCTGCTTCCAAACACGCAGCATGTCGATCGACAGGCACTACCCCGTGTCGATCGACACAATGGCCGAGAACAACCAGTAGGCGCTGGTAATGCTGATAATGCTCGGACTCTTGCCGAGTATAACCGTCCTGACTTGTTCTATGCCAACCGGTCCGCCAATCGACTTCCGACCATCCAGAGGAATGACTTCGAGTTGAAGCCAGCCTTTTACTCTCTTGTCGGACAACACCCATTCTCTGGATTACCGAATGAGCACCCTATGGACCACATTGAGAATTTCGAGGACCTTGCAAGCAGCATAAAGGCTAATGGAGTGTCTATGGATTACCTGTACTGCAAGCTTTTCCCACATTCACTGAGTGGAGAAGCCTCTGCATGGTTGAAGAACTTAGAGCCTGGTTCTTTAACTACCTAGGAGGAAACCAAGAACGCATTCTTATGCAACTTTTATGATGATGCGCGTTCTGAAGAGCTGAGGAAGAAGATTTCTACATTCTCCCAGGGACCAGCTGAAGCTTTCAAAGCTGCTTGGGTGCGCTTTCAATCTTATCAAAAGGATTGTCCGCACCATGGCTTTAGCACTGTCCAACTCTTGGGCATCTTCTATCGAGGTGTTGATTGGAAACACCAAATGGCTCTTGATGCAGCGAGTAATGGCAATTTCAACACTAGATACCCTGACGAAGCTTTGCAATTGATCGAGAACTTGTCGCAAGCCAATAGCACCAAGAATGCTGATCTTGAGCGAAAGAAGCTAGCACGGAATGCCAATGGAAAGGAAATTGCTGAAGTAAATGCGAAGATTGACACGATTGCCAATTTGCTAATGGGAAAGAAATCGGTCAACCTTTGCTGATCAAGTGGAGCAACACGATGGCGATGAAGATGTTAACTTTGTTAATGGTGCAGGTTTTCAGGGACAACGGTTTGGAAATCAGCAGGAAAACAGAGGATACAACAACAAGAGCTACACTAGGAACTAAGGTAACTCTTCTTACCAAGCTTCTCCGCCTTAGAACGATGAGAGCACCGAGGCCATGTTTGAGCAGCTGCTAAAGGGTCAACAAACTCTCACCGTCACTCTCAATGGCAAGATTGATACCATCTACACCAACTTGAACGATAAGATCGAGACTCTCACCATTCATGTCAAAAAGCTCGACGTTCAAGCTACTCAGACTGCTGAGACTATAAAACGCCAAGAGAGTTCCCTTCCAGGAAGAACCGATCCAAATCAACTGCATTGCAATGCAGTGTCGTCTCATGATAAGGATAATGCACGGATATAAGCCATGTTCACAAAGCTTTTGGATGGTCAGCAACAGCTCACGACAAACATCAATCATAAGATTGATGCAGTGTATTCTACTCTGAATGGGAAGATTGAAGAAGTGCACAACTATGTCCAGAAGCTTGAAGCTCAGATTTCTCAAGGGAACAACCAGCCAATGAGGCAGTGTGTCGATCGACACACCATTGTTGGTGTCGAGCGACATGCCATGGGAAAACATACTGAAGACCGAAGCCAACATTCTGCTTATCCATCGCCTTCATCGATTGATGTCGATCGACACAAGCCGAGAGATGATCTGCCTTATGTTGTGATTCCACCATCCGTGAAATCCGACGATTATGCTCCTAAGGTACCTTATCCGAGACCCCGCAGATCTAAACAGGAAATTGAAGATGAGAAGTGTAAGGTTATGCTTGATAAGATCAAGATCGAGTTTCCACAATGTGACACCAATGACACTTCATCTACAATGAAGCGTCTAGTGAAGCGAATGGTCTTGAACGGTCTAACTCCTGAAGAAGGAGCTTTGCTTACACGTGATACCACTGCGGCTATCTCTGCTAAACCACCTAAGAAGATAATGGAGAAGAACGAGAAGTCGATTGTGTCTAAACAAGCTGGCGTGATAATTCAGAGAAGTCTTCCAAAGAAGTTACCTGATCCAGGATGTTTTGTACTCGATTGCTCTATCTCCACAGCAAGGTTTTCACACTCTCTTTGTGATCTCGGATCTGGTATCAATTTGATGCCTCTCTCTGTTGCTTTGCGACTCGGGATGACTGTTTTCAAACCGACCAATATCTCCATTTTCCTTGCTGATCGATCCCGACGGTTTGCCGAGGATATTTTGGAGGATGTCCCAATAAAAGTTGGAGGTTGCGTTATTCCCACTGACTTTGTGGTCATGACATATGCTAGTGAGCCCATAGATCCTTTGATTTTAGGACGCCCTTTCTTGGCTATAGCTGGTGCCAAGATAGATGCGAAGAAGGGGACTATGCAACTTGATTTGGGAGATGTGGTCATGGATTTTGACATGGACAAGCTGAGAAAGGCACCCACCATTGATGGTATGGCTTTCTCTGTAGTGACTTCCGACGACATTACTGCTGGGTATGTCGACTGATAACACCGTATTTTCGCCCATTTTAGCTATGATTTTCTATAGTGTTTAACAAGGTTTTGATACATTTCTGATGTATTAAGGCCAATAACTTAGTATTTGCAAGAACAAAGAGTTTTTACAGGTTTTAAGGGAAAACGACCAAAAAGGGAAAGAAAAGGACTTGGAGGACAGATTCGGACCATCAGAAGTTTAGCACCCATTGAAGACCTTCCTGTGAACCAAAATTGGAGATCTTGGTGTCATTGGAAAGCTTAAAGAGTCAAGATTCACCTCGAAGTGGAATCAAGTCATTTGGAGCTACCAACCACAAGTTATACCCGATTGAAGACCGACCTGTCCAGGCGCACGGCCAAGCCGCGGGCGTGCGGCCAGCCACCGTTCCGCCGCATGGTGAAGCCTCGTGTGTGCGGCCAGGACACGTTTCTAAACCGCCTCAAAGCCCAAGAACTTCAACGTAAAAGCCCAAGACGTTTGGCCAAGAAACAAACTCGAGGAGGTGCAAACCCTAACCCTAATTCTGAGCACCGTACCCTATATATAGACCTCTTAGGTCTAGGGTTTCGGTGTGTGCACGTTTTGGAGAAGAAGGAAGTGTAGCCGCCGACTTAGAGAGAAAGCTTGAAGACTTTGAGAGCCTCCTTGGA
Organism: Erysimum cheiranthoides; assembly: GCA_011420285.2. Classification (NCBI taxonomy): domain Eukaryota; kingdom Viridiplantae; phylum Streptophyta; class Magnoliopsida; order Brassicales; family Brassicaceae; genus Erysimum; species Erysimum cheiranthoides. The sequence continues at coordinate 12,919,346 of CM022180.2, forward strand.
CGTCTCTCTCAGCCCCTGTTGTTAGATCTCTTTGTGTTTTTACTGTTCTTTGCTTTTACTTTGTTAGGAGAAAGATCTAGCTTCTATACACTTGTTGTGAGAAGTCGGATCCGAACCGTTGTTGAAACCCTATCTATTCTATCGTTTTATGCTTTTGAGTTTCCCTTTTATTGCTTTGATGATTGGATCTACTATGTGTGAGTAGTTTACTAGTTGGGTGTAAGGGATGATTCAAAGGGGATTTTAATGGGTAGATTAGCTTGAGTGGCGGTTCGTTAGGATAGTTTCTTTTGCTCCTGTTCTTCTTCTAACCTGATCGTTAAAGCCTGTGTTAAGGAGTAATTAACCTTGACCTTGATCATAGACCGTTTGCCTGCTAACCGTTGAAAGTGAATAATCCGAACTAGGTATAGAAGAGCTTGAAATATCACGCTTGAAGATTTACATTGTATCGTGTGCTCGTAGTGAACGTATCGATTCTTATCTTAATGCTTGCTTCTTATTGAGTTTCTGATCAACCTGCATTAGTCACTGAATTAGTTTCTAGTCAAACCGTATTAGTTACCGAATTTGATAGTGATAGCATCAACCTCACCGATTAGGGGTTTGGTGGCCTTTAGAAATCGTAGTTCATGAACAGGCTTTAAATTGAACCTATCCAGGATCCTCAAGTGAACCCTATCTATGAATCCCCCGCGAAAATCCCTGCATGCCCAGCGTTTCTCTTTATTGCTTACAACCCACGTTTCAATCGCTCTGCTTACTTGCTTTCGTTTACTTCTTTGTTTCGTTTGCTTTAGTTTTAGGTTTGTTTTCCTTTAGTTTGGTTCCGCTTTGCTTTGCTGCTTTCGTTTAGGTTAGTTCACTAGGGTTAGTTTATTCGCTTCTTTTATTTGCTTTCTTAGTTTTAGGACCGTGACACAACAACAACAATCCCTATCGTTTGGTCCTAACCTGATTTCTTTTCTTGCAGGACTCGCTTTGGTAACTCTCTCCGGGTGGATCGATACCTAAAGTACTACAAGCGATTAGCTGTGCACTTGCAGCTTTTCAATTGTTTTGCCCAAGGTTAAACTCCTGAATTTCTTATTTGGGTGAAACTAGTGAGGGCTAACTTTAGCTCCCATCAAGTTTTTGGCGTCGTTGCCTCCGGGGAGAATAGTTTACCACCGAGTCTGAGACTAGAGTCTAGTCTAGGACACTTTGCTTTTAATTTTTCTTTTTGGTTTTCTTTGTTTCAGAATCATGGACTACGGAGTTGGCCCTGAAGATTTCCCTGAGGAATCCGATTGGCTATTGTTCGAAAGCATGACGAAGAGACACGCGGAAATAGCCTCTAATCCGCGAGGCTATATCACAGCACAAGAAGACGCGGAGCTTGCATCCATACAAGAAGCATGTTTCGCGCTAGGTTTGAAACTCTTTGGTCCAGATGACCCTTATTTCGGCCTAAACTCACCCGACCGTAGACGAGTACTGGGAGTAAATAGCATCCAAGCTATTCGCAACCATTCTCGACCCCATAGGGACCCATACGTGAGAGTTGCCCACTCACGTCCACAAGACATGAACCGGAGAAGACTATGTGCGAATCCCCCACGTACGCACCGAGAACCTGCCCGTCTCATACCTGACGCAAATCAAAGTCATCCTGAGATGATGATGATCGAGTCAAATCAACACAACTCTCCTACGACCCACCGAAGGCCTAACCCTCAACCTCCAGTCCCAGACACGAGAATTGAGGACATATTGTTGAAGTTTCTTGAAGTACAAGAAAAGTCTAGCGAAGCTATCCATGCCAAGATAGACTCGTACAAGACAGAGACCGAAGCTAAGCTTAACGAGGTCCTAGGACGAGTTACTAAAGTAGAAAAAGGTTTGGAAGATATCAACTCTCAAATACACTACATGAAAAGAGACATCATGGAGCAAGAGTCGAAGATCACTAACCTGCACTACAAGATTGAAGGAGTAGAAGATAATCTCGAATGGAAGGTCGAAGCCCTGCAAAGTGGTTTCGCTGATCCCAGAGAATATAGTGAATGGAAGTGTAGCGAAGAGTACGAAGCTTACGGAGAAGAAGAGAAGCTTCGCCTTGAGGAACAAGTCATTAAGAGGAAGTCTTGGAAACCCGTCTTCTACCATGAAGACAAGGTCCGAGAGGACTTCGGCCTGGCTGTTTCTGAAGAAGGCGTAGCCACTGAACTCCCACAACCTCTAGAAGAAGCTGAAGATCTAGCAAATCACTCACTATCCTACTTCCAAGAGGAAGGTAAGTCTTTAAATTTCTCTGACCCATGTGAAACTCTTTCTCTTACCTTACAGGGACCTAAAGCCACTGAAGAAAAGGAAGAAAGCATGAATAGCTCCACGGGAGCTGAAGAGAAAGAAGACTTGGCTATCAAAACCGAGAAGGAACCAAGCCACGCGACCAACCGATGGCCGCACGACGAACGGACCAGCCTGCGGCCGATAAGCCTACGACCGCATGGTCGGGCTCTCGACCCGCGGCCAGACGACCCACGACCGCACGGACGAGCCCCCAGTCCGCGGTCACTAACCGGACCAGCCCTGACCTCCCTCGGACCAGACCCGCATGCAGCCTCCACCCTGCGGTCGCCTAGCCCAGGACCGCACGGACGGGCTCCCACCATGCGGCAGACAGACGAACCGGACCAGCCAACCGACGACCCATGGACCGATAATGTCACCGGCCAGCTATCGCAAGCCCATGACCACGCCCCGCGACCGAGGAGCCTCTCGCCGCACGGACAAGGTCTAAGCCTGCGCGAGCAGTCGACCACGACCCACCATTCGGCCCACGGTTAACGTTCAGTTCGATCGACCGACCCACTACCGATCCGTCCCAACCCTCGGACCACGATCGCGTCCCGCAACCGACCGGCCCTTCGGTCTGTGACCCGATCACCGAACCACCCGACGACCCGTGCCCAGACCGACCAACCGAAGCAACCGATGACCTGCTGCCGCACGACCGTAAACACGACCTGCGGTCGAGAAGCCTCTCACCGCACGGTCAGGCACTGAGCCCGCGGTCGACAGCCGGCCACGATCCGTCCTTCACCCGTGATCGCCAGCCTGACCCGGACCCCTGTCCGCAAAAGGCAATCGATCCGGACCCTACGTGGAGATTCAAAGAAGAGTTAGCTGAGATTGAGCCGAGTCATGATAAGAGCATGATGGAAGAAGAGAAGCATAGTAGTACTTCTGAAGACCTAGATGAAGATGAAGAGGAAACCGAAGTAGTTTACTCATGTGCAGCGACCAAGTTCCCATCGAACAAAGTCCCTGAAGATGAAGCCTTTAAGCAGCTACAGAGGGAGCTTCACGACCAAGGTACGCCGAGGCCGCGAAATCCTCCACCATCTAGAGTTGCCCGTAGACTACCGCCTGTGCCTCTGCAGACACGTTTTCAGCATCCTTATCCAAGAGCGAATGTGTATCAACAAAATCAATTCGAAGGAAGTCAAGTTTCATTTCGTCTGCCACAACAAGTCTTCCACAGCCAGGAGATAGGTATTTCGAAGCAAGTGAAACACATGGGACAACCGGAGAATCTTTTAGCGCAATATCTCGAGTACGTTAAGATGATTGAGAAGACGACTCGAGAGCGGCTTGACAAGATGGATTCGATTCTTTGTGGGAAGATTGATGAAATTTCGGCTTTTGTCAAGAATTTTGGGGAGAAGCATACGCGAGATGTCGAAGAAATAGACAGGAGATTTCGACGCATCGAGAGCGAAATCGGGAGCTGTTTTATAGGAGGACAAGACCACGCCGGAAGATTGGAGAATAGCGACAAAGTGACCAAGGCCATAGGGGACCGCCTCGACCACTTTTCGATTGAGGCAGTTAGGAAGCTCACCGATGTTCTAAGTTACATCGACCTGCTGCAAAGACGTGCAATCTCCAGCGAATGCACCATTCAGAAGATCTTGGTTCGGCAAGACAACTTGGAGGAAGCTTTTCTAGATGAGTCTAGGAAAATAATTGGCTCCCACGACCACACCTCAGCCATACTTAGGGTGACTAGAGTACTTCGTGAGGAGGCCGCCAGGAGAGCCAACCTGCCAAGAGAGGAGTCCATAGAAGCTCGGCAACGCGCTGTTAGACGCCAAGACGAGAGAACGGAGGGAGGAGAGCCAAACCCGCATGTGGGGTGCAACGTGGTGAATGCTCATACTGACCCTTCCAATTCGCAAAGACCGATTTACATCGCGAGCCACACGGCATTTCACTTTTGAGAAACTGTTGGTATCCGCAATGGATAAGCTTAAGAGACCTCGGAGATTTCAACCGGGCAGTTGCAGATCTACCCCCAGGTACCTCTTTCGCTGAAGCTTGTTTGAATTATGATATTGATCGCTTTTTCCTGGAAAGTTGTGAAACTAGAAAGGAGATGAGAGAGCTATATGAGCAAGCTTTGAACCAAACGAGGCCGTTCAACACGCTGAGGAAGCTAGAGCCCCCAGGACGATTCGTAGTAACTTGTTACATACGCGGAATCGAGTTCAGGGATGCACTTTGCGACTCAGGTTCTTGCGTAAATGTGATGACCTCAGCAATGACGAGACAAATTGGGATTAAGGAGTTACGACCTTCTGAGATTCGCATAGGGCTAGCGAACTCGACTTTCACAACACCGGAAGGTTTGATTGAGGACATGTATGTCCGAATCGGAAATTGTAATATTCCGACCGACTTTCACGTCATCGACACGGTGGAAGGAATGCACTCTCAACTCATACTTGGAGGACCATTTCTATCTACCACTGGAGCCGTAATGGATTGGACCAAGGGAAGAATGTTCTTCACTAACATCAATGAAGACATTTTCTACGAGGCAAAACCGCCAACACGGAGCAGAAGTCGTGATGACCATAGGAGAAGACCGCCACGAGAGGAAGAAGAAGGATTCGAACGTTGAAGGGAGCCTAGGCAAGCTTGTCATGAGACAAGAACTCCATCCGCCTGATCTCTAAGACACCAACGTCGAGCTCAACGACGTTAAACAAAGCGCTGGATGGGAGGCAACCCATCATTAGGTTATGTTTTTGATTTTTGGTTTTTGGTTTTGTTTATGCCTTATGCTTTGATGTGTCTCTTATCCTTGTCGAAAGGAAGTAAGCAGGAAGATTTGGTCGCCACACGGAAGAGTCTCTCAGACTTGGCGATCCAGTCCCTGCCGCATGACCAAGCCACCAGCCCAAGGCCTCTGACCGCACGGTCGGGAGCTGAGCGTGCGGCCGAGCGGCAGACGGACGAGCAAACCGGGAATAACGATCGACCGATCGACCGACCACACGGGTCACGTACCCGCGGTCTTAAGCCGTCATGATCGGATCTCCAGCCCGCGACAAGCCAGCCATCCGTCCCAGCGATGTCATTCGTCCTTTATGATCTTAATCACGGACACATTGAGTGGATCTACAACCACGACCATACCATTAACATAACTATATCTATCTATCTATTTATTTATATCAGGATTTTATCTTTGGTTTTTGTTTTTCTAATTCGTTATTGATGGTTTTAGGTTTTGTAACAAGAATATACAAGCAAGGAAAGGAAATCTAGCATTGGGAGAAAGAACTACGGACAGTCACTATCCATCACCGCCCCACCATCACTCCACCGTTTCCACCGGACAAGAATTGGCAACAATTTAAGTCTGGGGAAGACGTTCCATCATTATTACGGTGACATTGTTCTTAACTCTATCTTTAAATTTATGATTATCATCCTCTTCTCTTTCTTCTTCACACCGAGGACGGTGTGATTTAAGTCTGGGGGGGGATGTTCATCCTTTACTAATGATTTTACCTTTTACTCTTGTTGACTTGCGAAATTTTCCATTTTTACATCAATATTGAATTTTTGTTTTTCGAGTCGTTTATTGAGTCAAATTTAGTAGGGAATTACAATCTTATTCTAACGGTTTATCTGATTTGATTAACACTCCACTCTTGATCACGCTTGACTACGGAGCCAAGTTTGGATAGGTCGTGAGCTGATTCGACAATCCCCAAAGACCCATGTTCGATGGATATCCAGATGATCTAACGTTGTCTCTAACCTCTACAGAACTTAAACCGGACTTAATTATCAAGCCTTGGAATCTGAGATATAGTGGAGTGGATTTCAACTTCGAGCCTTACGAGACATTGCACTTCTTCATCAGTATGGTCCCCTCACTCTTCCCATCAATACTCTACAAATAAAAAAAAAAAAAAAAAAAAAAAAAAGAGAAAAGAGAAGACGACGGAAGTGAACCAAGGGATGTGGCTACCACCATGCATACTTTGGACGTCACGGAAGTCTATTCTATAAAAAAAAAGAGAGAAAGAGGATATAGGTCAAAAAGAAGTGAACCGAGGGATGATGTGGAAACCACCATGCATACTTTGGACCTCATGGAAGCCTGTCCCAAATAAAGAGCAAGGGGTCGATAGAAAAAATAAAATGATACCCTAGAAAAGTAGGGAGAAATCGATCCCTTGGAAGTGAGAAAAGAGGAAGAGGGAGAACGTACGGAGAAAGTCTCGGCTTGGGGAAGAGTCTACATGCCTCCAATCGATTTTTCCTTGGTAAGATCTAACCATTTTATTATGCTTAATTTATGTAAAGAGATGACAATGGAGAGTTTGGAGATGCCGGAGAACCGTGAGATTGATTAAGGAGAAATCGATGAATCTCATGGAAACTAAAGGATGGAAGTTCCGGACATCAGGTAGTGAGGAGTGCAGAGAGGATAACCCGGAAGGTAAGTAGTTCCCGTGATTTTCAAACCTCTTTTCCATGACTTTACTTTCTTGTTTGCTTGAGGACAAGCAAAGTTTAAGTCTGGGGGAGTTGATAACACCGTATTTTCGCCCATTTTAGCTATGGTTTTCTATAGTGTTTAACAAGGTTTTGATACATTTCTGATGTATTAAGGCCAATAACTCAGTATTTGCAAGAACAAAGAGTTTTTACAGGTTTTAAGGGAAAACGACCAAAAAGGGAAAGAAAAGGACTTGGAGGACAGATTCGGACCATCAGAAGTTTAGCACCCATCGAAGACCTTCCCGTGAACCAAAATTGGATATCTTGGTGTCATTGGAAAGCTTAAAGAGTCAAGATTCACCTCGAAGTGGAATCAAGTCATTTGGAGCTACCAACCAGAAGTTATACCCGATTGAAGACCGACCTGTCCAGGCGCACGGCCAAGCGGCGGGCGTGCGGCCAGCCACCGTTCCGCCGCATGGTGAAGCCTCGTGTGTGCGGCCAGGACACGTTTCTAAACCGCCTCAAAGCCCAAGAACTTCAACGTAAAAGCCCAAGACGTTTGGCCCAAGAAACAAACTCGAGGAGGTGCAAACCCTAACCCTAATTCTGAGCACCGTACCCTATATATAGACCTCTTAGGTCTAGGGTTTCGGTGTGTGCACGTTTTGGAGAAGAAGGAAGTGTAGCCGCCGACTTAGAGAGAAAGCTTGAAGACTTTGAGAGCCTCCTTGGACGTCTCTCTCAGCCCCTGTTGTTAGATCTCTTTGTGTCTTTACTGTTCTTTGCTTTTACTTTGTTAGGAGAAAGATCTAGCTTCTATACACTTGTTGTGAGAAGTCGGATCCGAACCGTTGTTGAAACCCTATCTATTCTATCGTTTTATGCTTTTGAGTTTCCCTTTTATTGCTTTGATGATTGGATCTACTATGTGTGAGTAGTTTACTAGTTGGGTGTAAGGGGTGATTCAAAGGGGATTTTAATGGGTAGATTAGCTTGAGTGGCGGTTCGTTAGGATAGTTTCTTTTGCTCCTGTTCTTCTTCTAACCTGATCGTTAAAGCCTGTGTTAAGGAGTAATTAACCTTGACCTTGATCATAGACCGTTTGCCTGCTAACCGTTGAAAGTGAATAATCCGAACTAGGTATAGAAGAGCTTGAAATATCACGCTTGAAGATTTACATTGTATCGTGTGCTCGTAGTGAACGTATCGATTCTTATCTTAATGCTTGCTTCTTATTGAGTTTCTGATCAACCTGCATTAGTCACTGAATTAGTTTCTAGTCAAACCGTATTAGTTACCGAATTTGATAGTGATAGCATCAACCTAACCGATTAGGGGTTTGGTGGCCTTTAGAAATCGTAGTTCGTGAACAGGCTTTAAATTGAACCTATCCAGGATCCTCAAGTGAACCCTATCTATGAATCCCCCGCGAAAATCCATGCATGCCCAGCGTTTCTCTTTATTGCTTACAACCCACGTTTCAATCGCTCTGCTTACTTGCTTTCGTTTACTTCTTTGTTTCGTTTGCTTTAGTTTTAGGTTTGTTTTCTTTTAGTTTGGTTCCGCTTTGCTTTGCTGCTTTCGTTTAGGTTAGTTCACTAGGGTTAGTTTATTCGCTTCTTTTATTTGCTTTCTTAGTTTTAGGACCGTGACACAACAACAACAATCCCTATCGTTTGGTCCTAGCCTGATTTCTTTTCTTGCAGGACTCGCTTTGGTAACTCTCTCCGGGTGGATCGATACCTAAAGTACTACAAGCGATTAGCTGTGCACTTGCAGCTTTTCAATTGTTTTGCCCAAGGTTAAACTCCTGAATTTCTTATTTGGGTGAAACTAGTGAGGGCTAACTTTAGCTCCCATCACAGTTTCATTACTTTGAATATATAAATCGTTTTTATGACTTTTAAAACTTACGATAGCATATTTCGTTTCATGACTTTTAGTGACTGCAGTTTACGACACCATATATAAATCGTTTTTATGACTGCAGTTTCATGACTTTTAAATCGTTTTTATACTGCTGTTGTGATTTCGCTATGAAATACATACGATAACATATTTTACGCGCTATCAATATACGTTTTTCTTGTAGTGAACTTTAGTTAATTTATTCCCTACAACAGATGAGTTCAAAACTCAAAACTAAAGAGAGAAATCCTGAGGATATACAAAAACATGTCTAATTAAAATAGACGAAATACAGTACTAGTAACTAAAAGCTCAGAAAAAAATACATGTCGATCAGAATGGAAAACACTATTCTTTCTGATTCAATATAGAAGTTGTTTTAGCTAAAAACACGAAAACTGAAAAATAATACGAAATGAATACACTATTATAAACCGCCGTTGGATTTTCGCAACCTCATCACAAAATTAATTTTCACAGCTCACTGAAATATTTATTTACGACAATCCATAGGGTGATAGTCATAGAGGTAGCCGTATTTGATCGACAAACCTGAGAAAAAGAGCAAATAAAAGCAATTATAGCAACATGATATAATTCGATATTTTATATTAATTGATCTCTTACCTTACCAATATATATATATATATATCGATTAAACATTGTTACACCAAATCAAAATTATTCTAGTGAACTAGAAATATCGAGTGAGTCCAGGAGTTCCCCCAAACACTTCAGTAGAATACTATTTGATCAAAAATAGTATCTTCAATGAAGTGCTCAGTAGCCCTGGAATTTCGGTTTTTTCGGTTTTTCGGTTCGGTTTTTTCGGTTTTCGGTTTTTTCGGTTTTTAATTTCAAAAACCGAAATATTGTTTTTTCTAAAATAAAAGATGATTTTTCTGGTTTTTTTTGTCAACATTTGGGCCACAACTGGCTGGCCCATTAGCCTAATTTCTAAAATTAAATTGTAGAGTCGGGGACTCGATCCCTGGTGTGATGGTGTCTGTCTTCCGTGGACTTATCATTTGTCACTAGACCAAGATCACTTCACAGATGAGTTTTCCGGGTTTTTCAGTTAATTTTGGATATTTTTGGTTTTTTCGGTTTATTTTGGATAATTTCGGTTATGAACAAAATTGGTTTAATTTTTGTAAACCGTCTAATTGTAGTATATTCAAAGAAAAAAAAATTCGGTTAACCGAAACCGAACCGAAATAACCGAAATTTCGGTTTATGACCTATAACCGAAGCCGAACCGAACCACCAAAATTTTGGTTCGGTTAATTCGGTTCGGTTTTTAATCCCAGGCCTAGCTCAGAGGAACTCTAGCGAATATCCGACCAAAAGTACGTATGTTTGAATATATTTTGGTGGAATAGGAAAATTGGATTTACAAGATTGTTAGGGTTTGATAAAGAATGGAAGGATTGGCGTGTCATATATACAATTGGAAGCATTGTGAACTTAGACATAAATTCAGGTTAAGGGATTTAGGTGAGGGAATCAAATTTTTTGAGAAAGTGCATAAATCTTTTTCCCTTTCAGCTTTTTGCAAGATAAGAAAGATGTTTCTATACACTCATATATATAGATGGTAATGAATGTTACATGTACACTCACATACATGCAAATGCATAATTGAATGTTTTGCTTCTTTTGTGCTCACATATACACACTACTAGCTCAAGCTACTTCAATTTTATGATTTATTATAGACACACAAAGCCAGTTCAATTCTCGAGATCGATTAATTTTACAAAATTAACTATATGTTGCTATATTCCATCATAGCATAATCTTAGGTATATTGATTGAAATGATGGAGCCATCATATTTTCTCTGAAAACGCATTAAAGAAAATAATTACTATAAAATACACCAATGCATTTCATATATATTTTTTTTGATAAGTGCATTTCATATATTTTTTACACTTGTGACTCCCTTGAAATTTTCTTGACCTACACAATTACATGAAAAATGAAGAGTAGAATAAGATCTACCGGACGAAAGATCTTGTGAAGAATGTGCTTCTGTAGCAAACTGATGGCGATATAAATATTCTCTTGGTTCCTTATTTCCATAATTCTGACTTGGTTCATCTTCATATTTCTCGCATGTTTTGCTATTCAATGGAGAATGTATATAAAATATGGTCCCTCCCTAAAAAAAGTCCATTGCATAAAAAAAGGAAAAACATAACATGGAGAAGTATATATAAATATGCAGATTGAGTTGCCACTAAGGTCGTGAGTAAAAGAAGAAGCATTAGCAAAAGAGACATAACATATAGAGTCAAATGTCCCCTTGAGTTCCCTTAAACGCTTCATTTTATTGTTCATATTTTGTTGTCTAAGATCTATCGATCGAAAAATAAATCTAATGAACCCTGAAGTGTTTGGGGGGGACTATAGGTGGCAGCTGGCACCGAAAGGTTATATGAATTATCGAGCGGTTTATCAACGGTTCAGGTGAGCTATGAGTCTCTTCATGTAGCAGAAAATTAAAGTATTGTGGTTATTGATCTATCATGAATGAGCCATTTCATTTCTTAGTTAAATAATACATTTCAAGTTACTTTCCATATACACTAATCAAATATTTCATTTTATAAACATTCTCGAATAAAAACATGGAGTTCTGAAAATACTTTCACCTAAGATTTTGTTGATACCGGATCCCGACCTCATAGTTGGACCCGACTATAAACCCAATAAAGAAGGATAAAACCAAGAAATTAAGAAGTAGCTCGGAGAAGATGAGCTCGGAATCGGAAAAGAGCTCGGAAGCCCAAGATAAAGGAAAAGGCCCAAGCCCATGAAGGGTTCAAATATAGCTGTTACAATAATAAAGACAAGATCAAAACCGACGCCATTAATGTAAATAATTGTAATAATGACATTAAATGTAATTAATGTCTAAGAGTGGGAGTATAAATATAGAATAACTTCAATGTAATAAGGACAGAGAATTTTCGGCAATAATACTCATACTAAACTATTTCTCTTGAGCAAAATTATTGTGGAAATCTTTTTTTGTTTATAGATCATTACTCATTTTCTTGTTTCAAATTCGTTATTATTTGAGTGTTGGATCCGAGATCCACATTTTGGCGCTAGAAGGAGGGGAGAGATAGTCTTCACTCACGTACTTCCTACCTTTGTGGTAACTTCGTTCTTCAGCAGCAGCGAATCGTCATGTCTCACGACACTAGCTCAAGCCATGGCGCTGATCATCCAGATCCTGTTATGGAAGCGATCAATGCTTTAACCGCGAAATTCACGGCTGTCGAGAATAACATCGCTACTTTGACTGCTGGTCAAGAGAATGCTTAAAAAAATCACGATACGGTAACTGCTCGATTAGATTCTTTGACTACAGCAATAAATAATCCGATAACAGCAGCTGTTATACCCCCAGCCTTACCGGTCCATCGACCACCACATATCGAAATCCCTACGGATCTACCTGAAAGCTCCGACCTAGATCAGCGGAATAGGGAGGAAAATCCAATCGACCTAGCTGGTTCGGATAGACAACAAGAAACTCCAAATATGACTGTACGAACGACTCATTCGAGTCCTGACTTCTTAGACGTACAGCGCGAGCTCAAAGAAATGCGAGCTAAATTTCATCAGGTAGTTAGCCAGGCTCCTCAAATTGATAGTGTAATCGAAGAGACCTGCCGAACTCCGTTCACTGCGGAAATCGCGAATGTACGACTCAAGAACCCACGACGCCTTAAGATACCTTCTTACGACGGGATAGGTGATCCGCGAAATTACTTAGCAGCATTCCAAATTGCAGTTGGTCGTTTTGACCTAGAAGAATCTGAACAGGAAGCTAGATATTGTAAAATATTCGCTGAACATCTTTCCGGACCAGCCCTGTTATGGTTTACTCAACTTAAACCCGAGTCCATAAAAAACTTCAAAGAGTTATCATCGGAATTTCTCAAACAGTACTCAATGTTTATCGAAAAAGGGACTTCAGATGCAGATCTCTGGGCGCTGTCACAAGGACCACACGATCCGCTTCGTAAGTATATCACCAAGTTTAAAGAAGTCATTGCAAAAGTTCCAGGCATATCTCACTCAACGGCAATCTCCGCGTTGAAACATGGACTCTGGCACGAATCGAGGTTCCGAGAAGAACTGATCATCAATAAGCCAGATTGCATCCAAGATGCATTGTTCCGAGCTAATAGTTGGATTGAAGCTGAAGAAGACAAAAGATCTACTGCAAAGAAGTTCAAATATTCGCAAACCCCAGTCAAAACTAATAGTCAGCCTCCGAACAAGAAGTTCAAACCAAAAGAACAGCGAGATCAAAAACGCCTCGGACTAAACCCACACAGTCATAACGTCTCAAAACCCAACTTCGAAAAAGAAAGGAAACCTTCCTTTAACACATGGGTCCGAGACGAGAGTGCTTACTGCGATATTGATGAGTCCCAAAATTACCGTTTTCTATATAGGATTTAGGATTGTTATTTGAGTCAACTAACTTATATTAGATAGGTTTTAGGACTATATGCTTCACTTTATGTATTTCAAGGGTTTTTAGGTGTTTGAAGAAAAAGGAAGAGTTTTGGATCAATTCGGAGGCAAATATACATTAAGAGATGCAGAGTCCAGTAGATCCGTCAGAAGTATGGCCTCAGACGAATACCTTCCCACCGTTGGATCGTGCTAATATTTTGACACAAGATAGCTAAGGGAGTTAGCTTTCATCTCCAAGTGGTTTGAAGGAAATCCAACGGTGCAATCAAGAGTTATAGCCGATTTACTGAAGACATGTCAACCTGCTGACGAAGCTGACGTGGACGAGAGTCGGGATCGACCGATCCACACTTGGGATCGATCGATCCCATGAAGAATTGCGGCCCAAGCCTATTTTGCCTCCTCTCCAAGACTTTCCATTTCTTTTGTTTCCTTTTGTTGCTCTCCCCTTTTCCTATATAAGGAGGGCTCGCCCATTGTATCAAACACATCTTTTTAGAGCAGTGGCTCTCTCTTTTGAGAGCTGTAGCTCTCTCCTAGTTTTGTAAATATTTTAGTTTCCTTTTATATTTATTTTATAGCTTTCTTTTTAGGTTTAGATTCTTTAATAAAGATGTTTCCTTTTATGTTCATCTTTGTTCTTGTTTCTATGCTCGATTAGTTAGCTTATTAGGTTTAGGGTTTCGGAAAGGATGTGAGTAATTCGTTAGGTTGTTAGTTTGGGAATTTATCTTTATGGTTCTTCATCTATAGTTGTTCTTAATGCTAGAATTAGACTGATCACCTCGTTCTAGATTTTAGGTTGATTAATTAAGACACGACAGTGCGGTTAGTCACCTGACATACATAGGTGAGCAAGGTGATCCATGGCCAACGACAGTTGTAGTCGTGGCACCTTGTGAACATATCAATCTTGCTTGTTAATGCTTGCTTTACTTTATTAGGATCACGCGACAGCTGTTTTCTAGTATCGTACTGTTTACTTAGGTATCTGCACGACAGTGATTTACCTATACCTTAGTGAATTGAGTTCAAGAACGGTTCTTAAATATTCCCATTTAACTGCTTTGTCGCATCCTGGAAGAATACCCTATGTCTAATGTTTTTATCTTATTATTTATTTATCTTTTATTTCTTGTTTAACCTAGAAAAACCAATATCTATTTCTTTCTTAGCTTAACTTTAATCCCATAGATTCGTAGTGTAACTTATCGGTCCCTGTGGATTCGACCCTAAAGTGCTACAACTGATTACCGTATTTGATCCGGTAGTTTGCATATTTAGGTTTATTATTTGACCTACGATCAGATATTCATAGAGTTAACGGACATGCAACTAAGGATTGTGGAATCCTTAAACGTCACCTTGCAGATTTATGGGCAGCTGGAAATATATCCATCCGAAGGTCCGAAACAACGGATAAACGTTATCATGGGAGGATCTAAATTGTTTAATGACTCCATTCGAGAAATAAAGAAACATCAACGAGCAGCAATAAGAGTGTGTCTCGAGCACCTACCGTCAGTTTACAAACTACTGTAGTAAGCTTTGAAGAAGAAGATACCTCTCATCTATCAAAACCGCACGATGACGCACTCGTGATAACTTTGGATGTAGCAAACTTCGAAGTAGCGAAGGTTCTAATCGACATAGGCAGCTCGGTGGACCTCATTTTTCTCCGAACCTTGGAAAAAATGGGAATTTCCCGAGCAGATATCACGGGTAACCCGATGCCATTGATTGCTTTTACAAACAAAACTTCGATGTCCCTTGGAACTATCAAACTACCAGTTCTCGCAGCAGGAGTACCAACTATTGTCGAATTCACTGTCTTCGATAAGCCTTCTTCCTACAATGTAATCCTTGGGACACCATAGATTTACCAAATGAAGGCAGTACCATCAACCTATCATCAGTGCATTAAATTCCCGTCAAACAAAGGGGTAAAAACCATTTACGGAGATCAGCAAACAGCTCGTACGTGCTACCTTGCAAGTCACAAATTACGGCCGCGATAGCAATTACAGAACTTCAGGATTATACCAAGAACTGTTAAAGTTTATCATCCCGCAGATACTACTGAGGCAATAGTAATTAATGAAGATTACCCCGAACACAAAGTAAAAATTGGAACTGCAATGGATCCAAGCGAGAGGGAAGCATTGATTCGAATACTAAAAGAACATAAGGCAACTTTTGCTTGGGAGGCAAAGGACATGCCAGGTATCGACCTCGGAGTAATTTCGCACGAGCTACACGTCGATTCAAGTTTTAAGCCGGTAAAGCAGAAGAGACGGAAACTCGGACCAGACCGAGCAAAAGCAGTCAACGATGAGGTAGATAAACTTCTAGCAATAGGATCCATTAGGGAGGTAAAATACCCAGACTAGCTCGCCAATCCGGTTGTGGTAAAAAAGAAGAATGGGAAGTGGAGAGTCTGCGTTGATTTCACCGACCTGAACAAAGCATGTCCCAAGGACAGCTTTCCATTACCTCATATCGACCGACATGTTGAGTCCACAGCTGGCCACGAAAGGTTATCATTCATGGACGCCTATTCAGGCTACAATCAAATCATGATGAACCCTGACGATCAAGAAAAAACGTCTTTCATCACCGATCGAGGGACATATTGTTATAAGGTAATGCCCTTTCGGCTGAAAAAAAGCTGGAGCAACTTATTAACGACTTATGAATAGAATGTTTGGCGGCCTTCTCGGGAGAACTATGGAAGTCTACATTGATGATATGCTCGTGAAATCTTTGAAAGCAACTGATCATGTAAGCCATTTACTTCAATGTTTTGCAATACTGAACCAGTTCGAAATGAAGTTGAATCCTGCGAAATGTACTTTCGGGGTGCCGTGTGGAGAATTTATGGGTTACATCGTAACAGAGAGAGGGATCGAAGCAAATCCAACTCAGATCAATGCATTCCTGAGTATGCCGTCACCTCGAAATGTTAAAGAAGTTCAGCGGTTAACAGGGCGAATTGCAGCACTAAATAGGTTTATCTCACGATCTACCGATAAGTGCCTTCCTTTTTATCAATTATTGAAGGGAAACAAACAGTTCATTTGGGATGATGAATGCGAGAAAGCTTTTTCTCAACTGAAGGAATATTTGACAACACCGCCTATACTATCTAAACCTGAATCTGAGGAGAAATTATATTTATACGTCTCGGTGTCGAGTCATTCAGTCAGTGGTGTTCTAGTCCGAGACAACCGCGGAGAGCAGAAACCAATTTACTATGTCAGTAAAACTCTTCTCGATGCGGAAACACGGTATTCAATGATGGAAAAGTTAGCACTAGCAGTGGTAATATCAGCTCGCAAGTTGCGACCATATTATCAATCACACCCAGTCGAGGTGTTAACCTCCCATCCGTTACGAACTATCCTACATAGTCCAGGGCAGTCGGGAAGGCTTGCAAAGTGGGCAGTAGAGTTAAGCGAATATGACATCGAATATAAAGGGAGGACTAGTGCGAAAGCACAAGTTTTGGCAGATTTCCTAACCGAATTACCGACCTCGGACTCAATTGATGATCAAGGTATAGGAAGCATGTGGAGGCTCCACGTTGATGGGTCCTCATCCAAACATGGTTCAGGAATTGGCGTTAGACTCGTAGCACCCGGAAGGGAAGTAATAGAGCAATCTTTTCGACTTATTTTTCCAGCGTCAAACAACGAAGCAGAGTATGAGGCTTTAATAGCCGGAATGCGCCTTGCAGCGAGCTTAAACGTGAATGAACTCACGGTCTACTGTGATTCACAACTCGTAATTAATCAGTTTAACGGCGAATATGAAGCTAAAGATCAGCGAATGGAAGCTTACCTCCGCCTAGTCAAGAATTTGGCTGCAAAGTTTAAACATTTCGAACTCATTCGAATTCCCCGGAGTGAAAACACTTCGGCAGACGCATTAGCAGCCTTAGCCTCTACCTCGGACCCAGATCTTAAAAGGGTCATTCCGGTAGAGACTATTATATCCATGAGCATTTCAATTCAAGATCAAGTAACAGTTGTTACGAGATCAAAATTTAAGGAAAATCCGAACAACCGAACTGAGTCACTCCCGAACAAAAGAGTTCGAAAGACTCCTGTGCAACGAACTTCTGTAGAAAAGCCTCCCGAAGAATCTAAATCGCACGAAGCGAATGATGAAGTAATTGAAACTAAAACAACTGAAACCGATACCTCAGATTTAGCACCAGAACCAAAACAACAACCTCGCGAGATGCAGTTCGATGCGTCACCCGATGTCTGGGGGAGTGATTGGAGAATCCCGATCAAGAGGTATATCGAATTCGGAGAGCTTCCGGAGGGCAAATGGAAGGCTCAAAAGTTACGCATACAAAGCGCAAAATACTGTTTGATACGAGGAACACTTTACAGGCGCGGCCTGAGTGATCCATATTTATTATGTATTCACGGAGAAGAAACATATGTCGTCACAGCAGAGACGCATGAAGGGTTATGTGGGAGTCATTCATCTGGTCGAACAATGGCGTTCAAAATCAAAAGACAAGGCTACTACTGGCCAACAATGATAACGAATTGCGAAAAATACGCCCGATGTTGTAAGAAATGTCAACAACATACACCGTTAATTCATCAGCCTTCAGAACTTTTGTCTTCCATTACGGCTCCTTATCCATTTATGCGTTGGTCAATGGATATCATCGGTCCATTACATCGATCAACTAGAGGGGTGCAATTTTTGCTCGTCCTTACAGATTACTTCTCCAAGTGGGTTGAAGCGGAGGCCTATATTTCGATAAAGGATTCTCAAGTTAAAACTTTCTTGTGGAAGAATATCATCTGTCGCCATGGCATTCCATCCGAAATAGTTACTGATAACGGGTCACAATTCATCTCGGCAGACTTTGAAAATTTTTGTTCTTCTTGGAAGATTAGGGTTAGCTATTCAACACCTCGATACCCACATGGAAATGGTCAAGCTGAGGCAACAAACAAAACAATTTTATCTAACTTGAAGAAGCGCTTGACAGCTTATAAACACTACAAGAAATATGAGCATTCGCAGCAGTTCTTTGTAGCGCTAATTTACAAACTGCTACTAAAAGTATCAAAATCGGATGACAAGTATTTCGCAGCACTATATTAACGCTAAGATATAGTTTTCATTAAGCGGAAACTTAACTCGGCATTATAGCGGGGAAATGTAATATTGGTGGCAAAACAATTGAGTTTTTCCCACCCCAACCAAAAAAGTATCGATTTATCATTAGTAAAAGTATTGTCTTTTACACTTAGGCTCCAAAAACAAAACAAAAAAAACTTTCTCCAACATTTCAGATTCAATCTCAAAGTGTTACAATCTCCATCGATTCTCAACTCTCCCATTGCATGAACTCTCGATTCCCATTTGTTTTGTCTCCGTCTCTCGCTACCACTTTCTCCTCCGGCCAATTCGTGGAGAAGAACAGAGATAGCATTCGGTTAGTTCCGGAACGGCCAAATCCTCCTCCTTCCTTGTCTCATTCTTCTTCTTCTCTCAAATCTCTCTTCAGCTTCTGGGTTTTCTTACTTCGGTTACTATAAGTTGCGACGGTCAGATCTACCAATGCAGCCAGATCGGAAAAGGTCTTGTCGTCTCTGACCCAAATCATCGGTGTCGTGATTTCACGGCGAGTCTCTCGATTCCTCCATTCCTCCGTCTCACCCGTTCTCATTCCCGGCGACCATGTCTTCCATTGTCAGGTTACACGCCCGTCAAAAAGATCTTGTCCTTTTGCTCTCTTGATTTGAAATCGAAATATCCTAATTTTTCCATTATAAGAGAAACGAATCCTTTGTTTGTCTGAATGATAGGATGCAGTTGGAATTGTAGCAAAATTATCAGATTGTATTGCAGCAAAAAGCGGAAACATTCTCGGCTACTATGTTTTTGGTATCTACTTGCAGGTAAAGCTTTTTCCATTTTCAAAAGATCTCCTTTTGATGAAGAAGTGTATTAGAGAGTGAAATTTGCTATGAAATTATAAGGAATCACATATTGCGATCGAGTGAAAGATTGTGTTTTGGTGTTTAGTTGTGATGAAAAGATTGTTAGTCTGTGCGTCGCCCGAGTTTTGAAATTCTTGATGGTGTTTGTAGAAATGGACCCATCATTTCGAATCGAGGCAGCAAGATTGTCTTGCCATTAATAATCATAGCAGAAACTCTGTCAAGAAGGTTAGATCATCAGCTTTGCTTTCAAATTAGCCCCCCTTGAGTCCTTGACGAAGATGAAAGTATTTTTGCTAGGTTTCGTCTCTTTGGAAACTAATTTGAAGTTTTTTCTGAGTAATTTGAGCTGGATTCGTTATTTATTCTCTTGATGAGTCTGATTCGTCGATTTAGATGGTTACCTATTAATTTAGCGCCGCTCATTCTCGCTGTTGGAACATTTGTTTTGTACTAAGTCCTATACTTTGTGCAGGGGTGAGGGCCCTTACTTTGCATCGATTAAAAACGTAGTGAAAGAAATCAAGGAGCTCGTCATGAGTCGGATCTTACTATGTACTACTCTGATTAATGTATTTCAGTTCTTACTATGTACTACTCTGATTTTAATTTTGACCGTTTTTAAACATTGAAAGGTAATCACATCTCATGAGCCGGATCTTATAGCTGGTGTTTTGCAGCACTTTCCACGTTTTGTTATGCGGAGCTATCTAGTAGTTTCCTTCAGCTAAGCTGGAAGTGCCTATCATACTCTTACATTTGTATTGGTGAAGGGTATCATTATTTCACTTGCTTTGTTAGTTATGTAGTAGTTGTTTCACCAGTTTTTTATTTGTTTAATTATGTTCTTATATTGGTATCGATTTTTCAGGTGGAGTTCTACTTCAGTGATATATAGTGTATGCTCATACACAAACTTGTATTTTGGTGTGCTGATGATTTAGTAATTCTTTGGTTACATTTGTTCTATAGAGGGAATGATGATGAAAGGGCAAGGTCTAAAAGAATGCAGATCTACATTTACTCTGCTTAAACAAATGGCTCCAGAAACACCTTTGGCAACATTTCGCCAAGTTATGTGCAGAGATCCTCGCAGCTGCTTCTGATGGAATGCTAAAAAGAAGATGTCACTGGTCAGTCAGTTCTACAGGTAAGTTCCAAATGGCCCAAGAGCATCTCTTTTTTTGTGATCACGGAGTTCTTACCTGTTTTGTCTCGGGTGTAGGATGTGTTTCAGATCCTTGATTGCTTAGAATCACGGAGTTCTTAACTTGTCTCTAAACCATTTGATGTCAGTTTCAGTAAAAGTTATATGTGTTTTGCCTTGCAGGAGCTATCAAAGAAAGAGATTTGCTGAACCGGGTATATGCTTTAGACGAGGCAAGAGTGTATGCAATCGACAGGGCATAGAAGCTTCAGTCAAGCTAAACTTAATAGAATACTTACAAGAATGTGGGACAAAATGGGGACTTGTGAGAGTTTATTATATGAGACTTGTGAGCTGTGACAATTTGTATTATATTTAGCATTTTGCATCTTTTTATAGGAAATGTATTCTGAATTATGCAAATTTTATACTACAAGCGGTTTGTGATATATATATATATATATATATATATGTAATCAACAATGGAATATA
>CM022180.2:12940264-12976021 GCA_011420285.2 Erysimum cheiranthoides
CTGATGAAGGATCTGAAGACACCATAGCCGCTGAAGAAGAAGGCTCGTCGCTGAAAAAAAAAGAGAAAGAAATTGACATTATTAGTTGAAGCAGAGCTTTAAGCATCGATACAGTTCTATGTTTCCCCCAAAATTGGCTTCGGTTAATCAAACAATGCAATTGAGATACAAAGATTCACGAACCCAGAGGAAGCTTTCGCATCTGATAGACTATCTTCAGAATCCATGGCCGCTGAAAAAGAAGGCTCGTTTGCTGAAAATAGAAAGAAATTGAAAAATTAGGGGTTAAAGATCAAGCAATTGAATCAGAAATTAGAACATCGATCTCTTTAATTTCTTCAAAATTGCCTTCGATTGAAGAAAACTACATAAACAGTTTCGCCTTGAAATCGCGAAATAGAGAAGTATCCGAAGAAGATAAAGATTTCAATCGATATACCTTGAACTCGAGATCTTATCGACCTTAGGAAAACCCAATCGCAGTCGTCTCCTAATTCTGAAGTGTAAAATAATATCCAGATAGATCGCAAATAAAGATAACGAAACTATGGAAGAGAAAATGTTACGAAGAAGGACAAGCTAATGAACAGAGAGAAGCCATCGAGGAAGAGAAGAGGAGAGTTTTCTCGCACACAAAAGAAAAGAGAAAAGAGAAAAGAGAAGCGTGACTGCGTGAGGCAGCGAAGGAAACTAGAAGGAAGGTAGGCCATTGATTTTAATAAAATCAACGGTGTGTATTAATAAGGGATGATCCTTAACACTATGGATTAACCAATCAGAAACCAGCTTTTCTATTTTCAATTTAACATTTGTAATGAACGGCTGAGATCAAAGTCGGCTGAGATCAACGGTGTAAGATTCGTCCCACAATGTAGGAGGTTACTTCCTATTGGCTATTAATGAAAAAATCATAAAATTATCATATAAAATAGTTAATTAATAAAAAAATATAAATTATTTCTTTAAAAATTCAATATAAGTTATTCAATTTTTAGAATATTTTTTCTTGTAAGTATAGAATTTTAAAATTAAGAACAATTAATATAGGTTAGTTCTCCAACTATCTAACTTATATGTTCATAAACACTAGGACATAGTTTAGGGTTTAGGGTTTTAAACTTTGGGGTTTATATTTTTTAACTCAAGTTAGATAGTTTTAGGATTTTAATTTAGGATTTTAACTTCAATTTAAGGTTTAAAGATTTAATTTAATTAGGATCTTAACTTTAGTTTAGAGTTTAGGGTTCAATCTTTAAATATATTTCACTATTTTCAATTAACAAAATAAAATAAAATAAAAACATTAAAATCTTTTCACTTAAAGTTTCTTTAAAAAAATTATTTTTTACAAGAAAATTTATTAATTTATTTATTTATTTATAAATTATGAACATATTAGAAATTAGTATAGCTTTTTTTTTAATTATATGATACATTAGTTACTTGTATATTCCATTGTTGATTACATATATATATATATATATATATATATATCACAAACCGCTTGTAGTATAAAATTTGCATAATTCAGAATACATTTCCTATAAAAAGATGCAAAATGCTAAATATAATACAAATTGTCACAGCTCACAAGTCTCATATAATAAACTCTCACAAGTCCCCATTTTGTCCCACATTCTTGTAAGTATTCTATTAAGTTTAGCTTGACTGAAGCTTCTATGCCCTGTCGATTGCATACACTCTTGCCTCGTCTAAAGCATATACCCGGTTCAGCAAATCTCTTTCTTTGATAGCTCCTGCAAGGCAAAACACATATAACTTTTACTGAAACTGACATCAAATGGTTTAGAGACAAGTTAAGAACTCCGTGATTCTAAGCAATCAAGGATCTGAAACACATCCTACACCCGAGACAAAACAGGTAAGAACTCCGTGATCACAAAAAAAGAGATGCTCTTGGGCCATTTGGAACTTACCTGTAGAACTGACTGACCAGTGACATCTTCTATGTTGAGCATTCCATCAGAAGCAGCTGCGAGGATCTCTGCACATAACTTGGCGAATGTTGCCAAAAGGTGTTCTGGAGCCATTTGTTTAAGCAGAGTAATGTAGATCTGCATTCTTTTAGACCTTGCCCTTTCATCATTCCCTCTATAGAACAAATGTAACCAAAGAAATTACTAAATCATCAGCACCAAAATGACAAGTTTGTGTATGAGCATACACTATATCACTGAAGTAGAACTCCACCTGAAAAATCGATACCAATATAAGAACATAATTAAACAAATAAAAAACTGGTGAAACAAACTACTACATAACTAAACAAGCAAGTGAAATAATGATACCCTTCACCAATACAAATGTAAGAGTAGTGATAGGCACTTCCAGCTAGCTGAAGGAAAACGACTAGAGAGCTCCGCATAACAAAACGTGGAAAGTGCTGCAAAAACACCAGCTATAAGATCCGGCTCATGAGATGTGATTACCTTTCAATGTTTAAAACGGTCAAAATTAAAATCAGAGTAGTACATAGTAAAGAACTGAAATACATTAATCAGAGTAGTACATAGTAAAGATCCGACTCATGACGAGCTCCTTGATTTCTTTCACTACGTTCTTAATCGATGCAAAGTAAGGCCCTCACCCCTGCAACAAAGTATAGGACTTAGTACAAAACAAATGTTCCAACAGCGAGAATGAGCGGCGCTAAATTAATAGTTAACCATCTAAATCGACGAATCAGACTCATCAAAGAGAATAAATAACGAATCCAGCTCAAATTACTCAGGAAAAAACTTCAAATTAGTTTCCAAAGAGACGAAACCTAGCAAAAATACTTTCATCTTCGTCAAGGACTCAAGGGGGGCTAATTTGAAAGCAAAGCTGATGATCTAACCTTCTTGACAGAGTTTCTGCTATGATTATTAATGGCAAGACAATCTTGCTGCCTCGATTCGAAATGATGGGTCCATTTCTACAAACACCATCAAGAATTTCAAAAACTCGGGCGACGCACAGACTAACAATCTTTTCATCACAACTAAACACCAAAACACAATCTTTCACTCGATCGCAATATGTGATTCCTTATAATTTCATAGCAAATTTCACTCTCTAATACACTTCTTCATCAAAAGGAGATCTTTTGAAAATGGAAAAAGCTTTACCTGCAAGTAGATACCAAAAACATAGTAGCCGAGAATGTTTCCGCTTTTTGCTGCAATACAATCTGATAATTTTGCTACAATTCCAACTGCATCCTATCATTCAGACAAACAAAGGATTCGTTTCTCTTATAATGGAAAAATTAGGATATTTCGATTTCAAATCAAGAGAGCAAAAGGACAAGATCTTTTTGACGGGCGTGTAACCTGACAATGGAAGACATGGTCGCCGGGAATGAGAACGGGTGAGACGGAGGAATGGAGGAATCGAGAGACTCGCCGTGAAATCACGACACCGATGATTTGGGTCAGAGACGACAAGACCTTTTCCGATCTGGCTGCATTGGTAGATCTGACCGTCGCAACTTATAGTAACCGAAGTAAGAAAACCCAGAAGCTGAAGAGAGATTTGAGAGAAGAAGAAGAATGAGACAAGGAAGGAGGAGGATTTGGCCGTTCCGGAACTACCGAATGCTATCTCTGTTCTTCTCCACGAATTGGCCGGAGGAGAAAGTGGTAGCGAGAGACGGAGACAAAACAAATGGAATCGAGAGTTCATGCAATGGGAGAGTTGAGAATCGATGGAGATTGTAACACTTTGAGATTGAATCTGAAATGTTGGAGAAAGTTTTTTTTGTTTTGTTTTTGGAGCCTAAGTGTAAAAGACAATACTTTTACTAATGATAAATCGATACTTTTTGGTTGGGGGTGGGAAAAACTCAATTGTTTTGCCACCAATATTACATTTCCCCGCTATAATGCCGAGTTAAGTTTCCGCTTAATGAAAACTATATCTTAGCGTTAATATAGTGCTGCGAAATACTTGTCATCCGATTTTGATACTTTTAGTAGCAGTTTGTAAATTAGCGCTACAAAGAACTGCTGCGAATGCTCATATTTCTTGTAGTGTTTATAAGCTGTCAAGCGCTTCTTCAAGTTAGATAAAATTGTTTTGTTTGTTGCCTCAGCTTGACCATTTCCATGTGGGTATCGAGGTGTTGAATAGCTAACCCTAATCTTCCAAGAAGAACAAAAATTTTCAAAGTCTGCCGAGATGAATTGTGACCCGTTATCAGTAACTATTTCGGATGGAATGCCATGGCGACAGATGATATTCTTCCACAAGAAAGTTTTAACTTGAGAATCCTTTATCGAAATATAGGCCTCCGCTTCAACCCACTTGGAGAAGTAATCTGTAAGGACGAGCAAAAATTGCACCCCTCTAGTTGATCGATGTAATGGACCGATGATATCCATTGACCAACGCATAAATGGATAAGGAGCCGTAATGGAAGACAAAAGTTCTGAAGGCTGATGAATTAACGGTGTATGTTGTTGACATTTCTTACAACATCGGGCGTATTTTTCGCAATTCGTTATCATTGTTGGCCAGTAGTAGCCTTGTCTTTTGATTTTGAACGCCATTGTTCGACCAGATGAATGACTCCCACATAACCCTTCATGCGTCTCTGCTGTGACGACATATGTTTCTTCTCCGTGAATACATAATAAATATGGATCACTCAGGCCGCGCCTGTAAAGTGTTCCTCGTATCAAACAGTATTTTGCGCTTTGTATGCGTAACTTTTGAGCCTTCCATTTGCCCTCCGGAAGCTCTCCGAATTCGATATACCTCTTGATCGGGATTCTCCAATCACTCCCCCAGACATCGGGTGACGCATCGAACTGCATCTCGCGAGGTTGTTGTTTTGGTTCTGGTGCTAAATCTGAGGTATCGGTTTCAGTTGTTTTAGTTTCAATTACTTCATCATTCGCTTCGTGCGATTTAGATTCTTCGGGAGGCTTTTCTACAGAAGTTCGTTGCACAGGAGTCTTTCGAACTCTTTTGTTCGGGAGTGACTCAGTTCGGTTGTTCGGATTTTCCTTAAATTTTGATCTCGTAACAACTGTTACTTGATCTTGAATTGAAATGCTCATGGATATAATAGTCTCTACCGGAATGACCCTTTTAAGATCTGGGTCCGAGGTAGAGGCTAAGGCTGCTAATGCGTCTGCCGAAGTGTTTTCACTCCGGGGAATTCGAATGAGTTCGAAATGTTTAAACTTTGCAGCCAAATTCTTGACTAGGCGGAGGTAAGCTTCCATTCGCTGATCTTTAGCTTCATATTCGCCGTTAAACTGATTAATTACGAGTTGTGAATCACAGTAGACCGTGAGTTCATTCACGTTTAAGCTCGCTGCAAGGCGCATTCCGGCTATTAAAGCCTCATACTCTGCTTCGTTGTTTGACGCTGGAAAAATAAGTCGAAAAGATTGCTCTATTACTTCCCTTCCGGGTGCTACGAGTCTAACGCCAATTCCTGAACCATGTTTGGATGAGGACCCATCAACGTGGAGCCTCCACATGCTTCCTATACCTTGATCATCAATTGAGTCCGAGGTCGGTAATTCGGTTAGGAAATCTGCCAAAACTTGTGCTTTCGCACTAGTCCTCCCTTTATATTCGATGTCATATTCGCTTAACTCTACTGCCCACTTTGCAAGCCTTCCCGACTGCCCTGGACTATGTAGGATAGTTCGTAACGGATGGGAGGTTAACACCTCGACTGGGTGTGATTGATAATATGGTCGCAACTTGCGAGCTGATATTACCACTGCTAGTGCTAACTTTTCCATCATTGAATACCGTGTTTCCGCATCGAGAAGAGTTTTACTGACATAGTAAATTGGTTTCTGCTCTCCGCGGTTGTCTCGGACTAGAACACCACTGACTGAATGACTCGACACCGAGACGTATAAATATAATTTCTCCTCAGATTCAGGTTTAGATAGTATAGGCGGTGTTGTCAAATATTCCTTCAGTTGAGAAAAAGCTTTCTCGCATTCATCATCCCAAATGAACTGTTTGTTTCCCTTCAATAATTGATAAAAAGGAAGGCACTTATCGGTAGATCGTGAGATAAACCTATTTAGTGCTGCAATTCGCCCTGTTAACCGCTGAACTTCTTTAACATTTCGAGGTGACGGCATACTCAGGAATGCATTGATCTGAGTTGGATTTGCTTCGATCCCTCTCTCTGTTACGATGTAACCCATAAATTCTCCACACGGCACCCCGAAAGTACATTTCGCAGGATTCAACTTCATTTCGAACTGGTTCAGTATTGCAAAACATTGAAGTAAATGGCTTACATGATCAGTTGCTTTCAAAGATTTCACGAGCATATCATCAATGTAGACTTCCATAGTTCTCCCGAGAAGGCCGCCAAACATTCTATTCATAAGTCGTTAATAAGTTGCTCCAGCTTTTTTTTCAGCCGAAAGGGCATTACCTTATAACAATATGTCCCTCGATCGGTGATGAAAGACGTTTTTTCTTGATCGTCAGGGTTCATCATGATTTGATTGTAGCCTGAATAGGCGTCCATGAATGATAACCTTTCGTGGCCAGCTGTGGACTCAACATGTCGGTCGATATGAGGTAATGGAAAGCTGTCCTTGGGACATGCTTTGTTCAGGTCGGTGAAATCAACGCAGACTCTCCACTTCCCATTCTTCTTTTTTACCACAACCGGATTGGCGAGCTAGTCTGGGTATTTTACCTCCCTAATGGATCCTATTGCTAGAAGTTTATCTACCTCATCGTTGACTGCTTTTGCTCGGTCTGGTCCGAGTTTCCGTCTCTTCTGCTTTACCGGCTTAAAACTTGAATCGACGTGTAGCTCGTGCGAAATTACTCCGAGGTCGATACCTGGCATGTCCTTTGCCTCCCAAGCAAAAGTTGCCTTATGTTCTTTTAGTATTCGAATCAATGCTTCCCTCTCGCTTGGATCCATTGCAGTTCCAATTTTTACTTTGTGTTCGGGGTAATCTTCATTAATTACTATTGCCTCAGTAGTATCTGCGGGATGATAAACTTTAACAGTTCTTGGTATAATCCTGAAGTTCTGTAATTGCTATCGCGGCCGTAATTTGTGACTTGCAAGGTAGCACGTACGAGCTGTTTGCTGATCTCCGTAAATGGTTTTTACCCCTTTGTTTGACGGGAATTTAATGCACTGATGATAGGTTGATGGTACTGCCTTCATTTGGTAAATCTATGGTGTCCCAAGGATTACATTGTAGGAAGAAGGCTTATCGAAGACAGTGAATTCGACAATAGTTGGTACTCCTGCTGCGAGAACTGGTAGTTTGATAGTTCCAAGGGACATCGAAGTTTTGTTTGTAAAAGCAATCAATGGCATCGGGTTACCCGTGATATCTGCTCGGGAAATTCCCATTTTTTCCAAGGTTCGGAGAAAAATGAGGTCCACCGAGCTGCCTATGTCGATTAGAACCTTCGCTACTTCGAAGTTTGCTACATCCAAAGTTATCACGAGTGCGTCATCGTGCGGTTTTGATAGATGAGAGGTATCTTCTTCTTCAAAGCTTACTACAGTAGTTTGTAAACTGACGGTAGGTGCTCGAGACACACTCTTATTGCTGCTCGTTGATGTTTCTTTATTTCTCGAATGGAGTCATTAAACAATTTAGATCCTCCCATGATAACGTTTATCCGTTGTTTCGGACCTTCGGATGGATATATTTCCAGCTGCCCATAAATCTGCAAGGTGACGTTTAAGGATTCCACAATCCTTAGTTGCATGTCCGTTAACTCTATGAATATCTGATCGTAGGTCAAATAATAAACCTAAATATGCAAACTACCGGATCAAATACGGTAATCAGTTGTAGCACTTTAGGGTCGAATCCACAGGGACCGATAAGTTACACTACGAATCTATGGGATTAAAGTTAAGCTAAGAAAGAAATAGATATTGGTTTTTCTAGGTTAAACAAGAAATAAAAGATAAATAAATAATAAGATAAAAACATTAGACATAGGGTATTCTTCCAGGATGCGACAAAGCAGTTAAATGGGAATATTTAAGAACCGTTCTTGAACTCAATTCACTAAGGTATAGGTAAATCACTGTCGTGCAGATACCTAAGTAAACAGTACGATACTAGAAAACAGCTGTCGCGTGATCCTAATAAAGTAAAGCAAGCATTAACAAGCAAGATTGATATGTTCACAAGGTGCCACGACTACAACTGTCGTTGGCCATGGATCACCTTGCTCACCTATGTATGTCAGGTGACTAACCGCACTGTCGTGTCTTAATTAATCAACCTAAAATCTAGAACGAGGTGATCAGTCTAATTCTAGCATTAAGAACAACTATAGATGAAGAACCATAAAGATAAATTCCCAAACTAACAACCTAACGAATTACTCACATCCTTTCCGAAACCCTAAACCTAATAAGCTAACTAATCGAGCATAGAAACAAGAACAAAGATGAACATAAAAGGAAACATCTTTATTAAAGAATCTAAACCTAAAAAGAAAGCTATAAATAAATATAAAAGGAAACTAAAATATTTACAAAACTAGGAGAGAGCTACAGCTCTCAAAAGAGAGAGCCACTGCTCTAAAAAGATGTGTTTGATACAATGGGCGAGCCCTCCTTATATAGGAAAAGGGGAGAGCAACAAAAGGAAACAAAAGAAATGGAAAGTCTTGGAGAGGAGGCAAAATAGGCTTGGGCCGCAATTCTTCATGGGATCGATCGATCCCAAGTGTGGATCGGTCGATCCCGACTCTCGTCCACGTCAGCTTCGTCAGCAGGTTGACATGTCTTCAGTAAATCGGCTATAACTCTTGATTGCACCGTTGGATTTCCTTCAAACCACTTGGAGATGAAAGCTAACTCCCTTAGCTATCTTGTGTCAAAATATTAGCACGATCCAACGGTGGGAAGGTATTCGTCTGAGGCCATACTTCTGACGGATCTACTGGACTCTGCATCTCTTAATGTATATTTGCCTCCGAATTGATCCAAAACTCTTCCTTTTTCTTCAAACACCTAAAAACCCTTGAAATACATAAAGTGAAGCATATAGTCCTAAAACCTATCTAATATAAGTTAGTTGACTCAAATAACAATCCTAAATCCTATATAGAAAACGGTAATTTTGGGACTCATCAATATCGCAGTAAGCACTCTCGTCTCGGACCCATGTGTTAAAGGAAGGTTTCCTTTCTTTTTCGAAGTTGGGTTTTGAGACGTTATGACTGTGTGGGTTTAGTCCGAGGCGTTTTTGATCTCGCTGTTCTTTTGGTTTGAACTTCTTGTTCGGAGGCTGACTATTAGTTTTGACTGGGGTTTGCGAATATTTGAACTTCTTTGCAGTAGATCTTTGTCTTCTTCAGCTTCAATCCAACTATTAGCTCGGAACAATGCATCTTGGATGCAATCTGGCTTATTGATGATCAGTTCTTCTCGGAACCTCGATTCGTGCCAGAGTCCATGTTTCAACGCGGAGATTGCCGTTGAGTGAGATATGCCTGGAACTTTTGCAATGACTTCTTTAAACTTGGTGATATACTTACGAAGCGGATCGTGTGGTCCTTGTGACAGCGCCCAGAGATCTGCATCTGAAGTCCCTTTTTCGATAAACATTGAGTACTGTTTGAGAAATTCCGATGATAACTCTTTGAAGTTTTTTATGGACTCGGGTTTAAGTTGAGTAAACCATAACAGGGCTGGTCCGGAAAGATGTTCAGCGAATATTTTACAATATCTAGCTTCCTGTTCAGATTCTTCTAGGTCAAAACGACCAACTGCAATTTGGAATGCTGCTAAGTAATTTCGCGGATCACCTATCCCGTCGTAAGAAGGTATCTTAAGGCGTCGTGGGTTCTTGAGTCGTACATTCGCGATTTCCGCAGTGAACGGAGTTCGGCAGGTCTCTTCGATTACACTATCAATTTGAGGAGCCTGGCTAACTACCTGATGAAATTTAGCTCGCATTTCTTTGAGCTCGCGCTGTACGTCTAAGAAGTCAGGACTCGAATGAGTCGTTCGTACAGTCATATTTGGAGTTTCTTGTTGTCTATCCGAACCAGCTAGGTCGATTGGATTTTCCTCCCTATTCCGCTGATCTAGGTCGGAGCTTTCAGGTAGATCCGTAGGGATTTCGATATGTGGTGGTCGATGGACCGGTAAGGCTGGGGGTATAACAGCTGCTGTTATCGGATTATTTATTGCTGTAGTCAAAGAATCTAATCGAGCAGTTACCGTATCGTGATTTTTTTAAGCATTCTCTTGACCAGCAGTCAAAGTAGCGATGTTATTCTCGACAGCCGTGAATTTCGCGGTTAAAGCATTGATCGCTTCCATAACAGGATCTGGATGATCAGCGCCATGGCTTGAGCTAGTGTCGTGAGACATGACGATTCGCTGCTGCTGAAGAACGAAGTTACCACAAAGGTAGGAAGTACGTGAGTGAAGACTATCTCTCCCCTCCTTCTAGCGCCAAAATGTGGATCTCGGATCCAACACTCAAATAATAACGAATTTGAAACAAGAAAATGAGTAATGATCTATAAACAAAAAAAGATTTCCACAATAATTTTGCTCAAGAGAAATAGTTTAGTATGAGTATTATTGCCGAAAATTCTCTGTCCTTATTACATTGAAGTTATTCTATATTTATACTCCCACTCTTAGACATTAATTACATTTAATGTCATTATTACAATTATTTACATTAATGGCGTCGGTTTTGATCTTGTCTTTATTATTGTAACAGCTATATTTGAACCCTTCATGGGCTTGGGCCTTTTCCTTTATCTTGGGCTTCCGAGCTCTTTTCCGATTCCGAGCTCATCTTCTCCGAGCTACTTCTTAATTTCTTGGTTTTATCCTTCTTTATTGGGTTTATAGTCGGGTCCAACTATGAGGTCGGGATCCGGTATCAACAAAATCTTAGGTGAAAGTATTTTCAGAACTCCATGTTTTTATTCGAGAATGTTTATAAAATGAAATATTTGATTAGTGTATATGGAAAGTAACTTGAAATGTATTATTTAACTAAGAAATGAAATGGCTCATTCATGATAGATCAATAACCACAATACTTTAATTTTCTGCTACATGAAGAGACTCATAGCTCACCTGAACCGTTGATAAACCGCTCGATAATTCATATAACCTTTCGGTGCCAGCTGCCACCTATAGTCCCCCCCAAACACTTCAGGGTTCATTAGATTTATTTTTCGATCGATAGATCTTAGACAACAAAATATGAACAATAAAATGAAGCGTTTAAGGGAACTCAAGGGGACATTTGACTCTATATGTTATGTCTCTTTTGCTAATGCTTCTTCTTTTACTCACGACCTTAGTGGCAACTCAATCTGCATATTTATATATACTTCTCCATGTTATGTTTTTCCTTTTTTTATGCAATGGACTTTTTTTAGGGAGGGACCATATTTTATATACATTCTCCATTGAATAGCAAAACATGCGAGAAATATGAAGATGAACCAAGTCAGAATTATGGAAATAAGGAACCAAGAGAATATTTATATCGCCATCAGTTTGCTACAGAAGCACATTCTTCACAAGATCTTTCGTCCGGTAGATCTTATTCTACTCTTCATTTTTCATGTAATTGTGTAGGTCAAGAAAATTTCAAGGGAGTCACAAGTGTAAAAAATATATGAAATGCACTTATCAAAAAAAATATATATGAAATGCATTGGTGTATTTTATAGTAATTATTTTCTTTAATGCGTTTTCAGAGAAAATATGATGGCTCCATCATTTCAATCAATATACCTAAGATTATGCTATGATGGAATATAGCAACATATAGTTAATTTTGTAAAATTAATCGATCTCGAGAATTGAACTGGCTTTGTGTGTCTATAATAAATCATAAAATTGAAGTAGCTTGAGCTAGTAGTGTGTATATGTGAGCACAAAAGAAGCAAAACATTCAATTATGCATTTGCATGTATGTGAGTGTACATGTAACATTCATTACCATCTATATATATGAGTGTATAGAAACATCTTTCTTATCTTGCAAAAAGCTGAAAGGGAAAAAGATTTATGCACTTTCTCAAAAAATTTGATTCCCTCACCTAAATCCCTTAACCTGAATTTATGTCTAAGTTCACAATGCTTCCAATTGTATATATGACACGCCAATCCTTCCATTCTTTATCAAACCCTAACAATCTTGTAAATCCAATTTTCCTATTCCACCAAAATATATTCAAACATACGTACTTTTGGTCGGATATTCGCTAGAGTTCCTCTGAGCTAGGCCTGGGATTAAAAACCGAACCGAATTAACCGAACCAAAATTTTGGTGGTTCGGTTCGGCTTCGGTTATAGGTCATAAACCGAAATTTCGGTTATTTCGGTTCGGTTTCGGTTAACCGAATTTTTTTTTCTTTGAATATACTACAATTAGACGGTTTACAAAAAATTAAACCAATTTTGTTCATAACCGAAATTATCCAAAATAAACCGAAAAAACCAAAAATATCCAAAATTAACTGAAAAACCCGGAAAACTCATCTGTGAAGTGATCTTGGTCTAGTGACAAATGATAAGTCCACGGAAGACAGACACCATCACACCAGGGATCGAGTCCCCGACTCTACAATTTAATTTTAGAAATTAGGCTAATGGGCCAGCCAGTTGTGGCCCAAATGTTGACAAAAAAAACCAGAAAAATCATCTTTTATTTTAGAAAAAACAATATTTCGGTTTTTGAAATTAAAAACCGAAAAAAACCGAAAACCGAAAAAACCGAACCGAAAAACCGAAAAAACCGAAATTCCAGGGCTACTGAGCACTTCATTGAAGATACTATTTTTGATCAAATAGTATTCTACTGAAGTGTTTGGGGGAACTCCTGGACTCACTCGATATTTCTAGTTCACTAGAATAATTTTGATTTGGTGTAACAATGTTTAATCGATATATATATATATATATTGGTAAGGTAAGAGATCAATTAATATAAAATATCGAATTATATCATGTTGCTATAATTGCTTTTATTTGCTCTTTTTCTCAGGTTTGTCGATCAAATACGGCTACCTCTATGACTATCACCCTATGGATTGTCGTAAATAAATATTTCAGTGAGCTGTGAAAATTAATTTTGTGATGAGGTTGCGAAAATCCAACGGCGGTTTATAATAGTGTATTCATTTCGTATTATTTTTCAGTTTTCGTGTTTTTAGCTAAAACAACTTCTATATTGAATCAGAAAGAATAGTGTTTTCCATTCTGATCGACATGTATTTTTTTCTGAGCTTTTAGTTACTAGTACTGTATTTCGTCTATTTTAATTAGACATGTTTTTGTATATCCTCAGGATTTCTCTCTTTAGTTTTGAGTTTTGAACTCATCTGTTGTAGGGAATAAATTAACTAAAGTTCACTACAAGAAAAACGTATATTGATAGCGCGTAAAATATGTTATCGTATGTATTTCATAGCGAAATCACAACAGCAGTATAAAAACGATTTAAAAGTCATGAAACTGCAGTCATAAAAACGATTTATATATGGTGTCGTAAACTGCAGTCACTAAAAGTCATGAAACGAAATATGCTATCGTAAGTTTTAAAAGTCATAAAAACGATTTATATATTCAAAGTAATGAAACTGTGATGGGAGCTAAAGTTAGCCCTCACTAGTTTCACCCAAATAAGAAATTCAGGAGTTTAACCTTGGGCAAAACAATTGAAAAGCTGCAAGTGCACAGCTAATCGCTTGTAGTACTTTAGGTATCGATCCACCCGGAGAGAGTTACCAAAGCGAGTCCTGCAAGAAAAGAAATCAGGCTAGGACCAAACGATAGGGATTGTTGTTGTTGTGTCACGGTCCTAAAACTAAGAAAGCAAATAAAAGAAGCGAATAAACTAACCCTAGTGAACTAACCTAAACGAAAGCAGCAAAGCAAAGCGGAACCAAACTAAAAGAAAACAAACCTAAAACTAAAGCAAACGAAACAAAGAAGTAAACGAAAGCAAGTAAGCAGAGCGATTGAAACGTGGGTTGTAAGCAATAAAGAGAAACGCTGGGCATGCATGGATTTTCGCGGGGGATTCATAGATAGGGTTCACTTGAGGATCCTGGATAGGTTCAATTTAAAGCCTGTTCACGAACTACGATTTCTAAAGGCCACCAAACCCCTAATCGGTTAGGTTGATGCTATCACTATCAAATTCGGTAACTAATACGGTTTGACTAGAAACTAATTCAGTGACTAATGCAGGTTGATCAGAAACTCAATAAGAAGCAAGCATTAAGATAAGAATCGATACGTTCACTACGAGCACACGATACAATGTAAATCTTCAAGCGTGATATTTCAAGCTCTTCTATACCTAGTTCGGATTATTCACTTTCAACGGTTAGCAGGCAAACGGTCTATGATCAAGGTCAAGGTTAATTACTCCTTAACACAGGCTTTAACGATCAGGTTAGAAGAAGAACAGGAGCAAAAGAAACTATCCTAACGAACCGCCACTCAAGCTAATCTACCCATTAAAATCCCCTTTGAATCACCCCTTACACCCAACTAGTAAACTACTCACACATAGTAGATCCAATCATCAAAGCAATAAAAGGGAAACTCAAAAGCATAAAACGATAGAATAGATAGGGTTTCAACAACGGTTCGGATCCGACTTCTCACAACAAGTGTATAGAAGCTAGATCTTTCTCCTAACAAAGTAAAAGCAAAGAACAGTAAAGACACAAAGAGATCTAACAACAGGGGCTGAGAGAGACGTCCAAGGAGGCTCTCAAAGTCTTCAAGCTTTCTCTCTAAGTCGGCGGCTACACTTCCTTCTTCTCCAAAACGTGCACACACCGAAACCCTAGGCCTAAGAGGTCTATATATAGGGTACGGTGCTCAGAATTAGGGTTAGGGTTTGCACCTCCTCGAGTTTGTTTCTTGGGCCAAACGTCTTGGGCTTTTACGTTGAAGTTCTTGGGCTTTGAGGCGGTTTAGAAACGTGTCCTGGCCGCACACACGAGGCTTCACCATGCGGCGGAACGGGGGCTGGCCGCACGCCCGCCGCTTGGCCGTGCGCCTGGACAGGTCGGTCTTCAATCGGGTATAACTTCTGGTTGGTAGCTCCAAATGACTTGATTCCACTTCGAGGTGAATCTTGACTCTTTAAGCTTTCCAATGACACCAAGATATCCAATTTTGGTTCACGGGAAGGTCTTCGATGGGTGCTAAACTTCTGATGGTCCGAATCTGTCCTCCAAGTCCTTTTCTTTCCCTTTTTGGTCGTTTTCCCTTAAAACCTGTAAAAACTCTTTGTTCTTGCAAATACTAAGTTATTGGCCTTAATACATTAGAAATGTATCAAAACCTTGTTAAACACTATAGAAAACCATAGCTAAAATGGGCGAAAATACGGTGTTATCAACTCCCCCCAGACTTAGACTTTGCTTGTCCTCAAGCAAACAAGAAAGTAAAGTCATGGAAAAGAGGTTTGAAAATCACGGGAACTACTTACCTTCCGGGTTATCCTCTCTGCACTCCTCACTGCCTGATGTCCGGAACTTCCATCCGTTAGTTTCCATGAGAGTCATCGATTTCTCCTTAATCAATCCCACGGTTCTCCGGCATCTCCAAACTCTCCATTGTCATCTCTTTACATAAATTAAGCATAATAAAATGGTTAGATCTTACCAAGGAAAAATCGATTGGAGGCATGTAGACTCTTCCCCAAGCCGAGACTTTCTCCGTACGTTCTCCCTCTTCCTCTTTTCTCACTTCCAAGGGATCGATTTCTCCCTACTTTTCTAGGGTATCATTTTATTTTTTCTATCGACCCCTTGCTCTTTATTTGGGACAGGCTTCCATGAGGTCCAAAGTATGCATGGTGGTTTCCACATCATCCCTCGGTTCACTTCTTTTTGACCTATATCCTCTTTCTCTCTTTTTTTTTATAGAATAGACTTCCGTGACGTCCAAAGTATGCATGGTGGTAGCCACATCATCCCTTGGTTAACTTCCGTCGTCTTCTCTTTTCTCTTTTTTTTTTTTTTTTTTTTTTTTATTTTTAGAGTATTGATGGGAAGAGTGAGGGGACCATACTGATGAAGAAGTGCAATGTCTCGTAAGGCTCGAAGTTGAAATCCACTCCACTATATCTCAGATTCCAAGGCTTGATAATTAAGTCCGGTTTAAGTTCTGTAGAGGTTAGAGACAACGTTAGATCATCTGGATATCCATCGAACATGGGTCTTTGGGGATTGTCGAATCAGCTCACGACCTATCCAAACTTGGCTCCGTAGTCAAGCGTGATCAAGAGTGGAGTGTTAATCAAATCAGATAAACCGTTAGAATAAGATTGTAATTCCCTACTAAATTTGACTCAATAAAACGACTCGAAAAACAAAAATTCAATATTGATGTAAAAATGGAAAATTTCGCAAGTCAACAAGAGTAAAAGGTAAAATCATTAGTAAAGGATGAACATCCCCCCCCAGACTTAAATCACACCGTCCTCGGTGTGAAGAAGAAAGAGAAGAGGATGATAATCATAAATTTAAAGATAGAGTTAAGAACAATGTCACCGTAATAATGATGGAACGTCTTCCCCCAGACTTAAATTGTTGCCAATTCTTGTCCGGTGGAAACGGTGGAGTGATGGTGGGGCGGTGATGGATAGTGACTGTCCGTAGTTCTTTCTCCCAATGCTAGATTTCCTTTCCTTGCTTGTATATTCTTGTTACAAAACCTAAAACCATCAATAACGAATTAGAAAAACAAAAACCAAAGATAAAATCCTAATATAAATAAATAGATAGATAGATATAGTTATGTTAATGGTATGGTCGTGGTTGTAGATCCACTCAATGTGTCCGTGGTTAAGATCATAAAGGACGAATGACATCGCTGGGACGGATGGCTGGCTTGTCGCGGGCTGGAGATCCGATCATGACGGCTTAGGACCGCGGGTACGTGACCCGTGTGGTCGGTCGATCGGCAGATCGTTATTCCCGGTTTGCTCGTCCGTCTGCTGCTCGGCCGCACGCTCAGCTCCCGACCGTGCGGTCAGAGGCCTTGCTGCCGCGGGCTGGTGGCTTGGTCATGCGGCAGGGACTGGGTCGCCAAGTCTGAGAGACTCTTCCGTGTGGCGACCAAATCTTCCTGCTTACTTCCTTTCGACAAGGATAAGAGACACATCAAAGCATAAGGCATAATCGAAACCAAAAACCAAAAATCAAAAACATAACCTAATGATGGGTTGCCTCCCATCCAGCGCTTTGTTTAACGTCGTTGAGCTCGACGTCGGTGTCTTAGAGATCAGGCGGATGGAGTTCTTGTCTCATGACAAGCTTGCCTAGGCTCCCTTCGACGTTCGAATCCTTCTTCTTCCTCTCGTGGCGGTCTTCTCCTATGGTCATCACGACTTCTGTTCCGTGTTGGCGGTTTTGCCTCGTAGAAAATGTCTTCATTGATGTTAGTGAAGAACATTCTTCCCTTGGTCCAATCCATTACGGCTCAAGTGGTAGATAGAAATAGTCCTCCAAGTATGAGTTGAGAGTGCATTCCTTCCTCCGTGTCGATGACGTGAAAGTCGGTCGGAATATTACAATTTCCGATTCGGACATACATGTCCTCAATCAAACCTTCCGGTGTTGTGAAAGTCGAGTTCGCTAGCCCTATGCGAATCTCAGAAGGTCGTAACTCCTTAATCCCAATTTGTCTCGCCATTGCTGAGGACATCACATTTACGCAAGAACCTGAGTCGCAAAGTGCATCCCTGAACTCGATTCCGCATATGTAACAAGTTACTACGAATCGTCCTGGGGGCTCTAGCTTCCTCAGCGTGTTGAACGGCCTCGTGTGGTTCAAAGCTTGCTCATATAGCTCTCTCATCTCCTTTCTAGTTTCACAACTTTCCAGGAAAAAGCGATCAATATCATAATTCAAACAAGCTTCAGCGAAAGAGGTACCTGGGGGCAGATCTGCAACTGCCCGGTTGAAATCTCCGAGGTCTCTTAAGCTTATCCATTGCGGATACCAACGGTTTCTCAAAAGTGAAATGCCGTGTGGCTCGCGATGTAAGATTGGTCTTTGCGAATTGGAAGGGTCAGTATGAGCATTCACCACGTTGCACCCCACATGCGGGTTTGGCTCTCCTTCCTCCGTTCTCTCGTCTTGGCGTCTAACAGCGCGTTGCCGACCTTCTATGGACTCCTCTCTTGGCAGGTTGGCTCTCCTGGCGGCCTCCTCACGAAGAACTCTAGTCACCCTAAGTATGGCTGAGGTGTGGTCGTGGGAGCCAATTATTTTCCTATACTCATCTAGAAAAGCTTCCTCCAAGTTGTCTTGCCGAACCAAGATCTTCTGAATGGTGCATTCGCTGGAGATTGCACGTCTTTGCAGCAGGTCGATGTAACTTAGAACATCAGTGAGCTTCCTAACTGTCTCAATCGAAAAGTGGTCGAGGCGGTCCCCTATGGCCTTGGTCACTTTGTCGCTATTCTCCAATCTTCCGGCGTGTTCTTGTCCTCCTATAAAACAGCTCCCGATTTCGCTCTCGATGCGTCGAAATCTCCTGTCTATTTCTTCGACATCTCGCGTATGCTTCTCCCTAAAATTCTTGACAAAAGCCGAAATTTCATCAATCTTCCCACAAAGAATCGAATCCATCTTGTCAAGCCGCTCTCGAGTCGTCTTCTCAATCATCTTAACGTACTCGAGATATTGCTCTAAAAGATTCTCCGGTTGTCCCATGTGTTTCACTTGCTTCGAAATACCTATCTCCTGGCTGTGGAAGACTTGTTGTGGCAGACGAAATGAAACTTGACTTCCTTCGAATTGATTTTGTTGATACACATTCGCTCTTGGATAAGGATGCTGAAAACGTGTCTGCAGAGGCACAGGCGGTAGTCTACGGGCAACTCTAGATGGTGGAGGATTTCGCGGCCTCGGCGTACCTTGGTCGTGAAGCTCCCTCTGTAGCTGCTTAAAGGCTTCATCTTCAGGGACTTTGTTCGATGGGAACTTGGTCGCTGCACATGAGTAAACTACTTCGGTTTCCTCTTCATCTTCATCTAGGTCTTCAGAAGTACTACTATGCTTCTCTTCTTTCATCATGCTCTTATCATGACTCGGCTCAATCTCAGCTAACTCTTCTTTGAATCTCCACGTAGGGTCCGGATCGATTGCCTTTTGCGGACAGGGGTCCGGGTCAGGCTGGCGATCGCGGGTGAAGGACGGGTCGTGGCCGGCTGTCGACCGCGGGCTCAGTGCCCGACCGTGCGGTGAGAGGCTTCTCGAGCGCAGGTCGTGTTTACGGTCGTGCGGCAGCAGGTCATCGGTTGCTTCAGTTGGTCGGTCTGGGCACGGGTCGTCGGGTGGTTCGGTGATCGGGTCACAGACCGAAGGGCTGGTCGGTCGCGGGAAGCGATCGTGGTCCGAGGGTTGGGACGGATCGGTAGTGGGTCGGTCGATCGAACTGAACGTTAACCGTGGGCCGAATGGTAGGTCGTGGTCGACTGCTTGCCGTGGGCTTAGACCTTGTCCGTGCGGCGAGAGGCTCCTCGGTCGCGGGGCGTGGTCATGGGCTTGCGGTAGCTAGCCGGTCACATCGTCGGTCCATGGGTCGTCGGTTGGCTGGTCCGGTTCGTCTGTCTGCCGCATGGTGGGAGCCCGTCCGTGCGGTCCTGGGCTAGGCGACCGCAGGGTGGAGGCTGCGTCATGCGGGTCTGGTCCGAGGGAGGTCAAGGCTGGTCCGGTTAGTGACCGCGGACTGGGGGCTCGTCCGTGCGGTCGTGGGTCGTCTGGCCGCGGGTCGAGAGCCCGACCATGCAGTCGTAGGCTTATCGGCCGCAGGCTGGTCCGTTCGTCGTGCGGCCATCGGTTGGTCGCTTGGTTGGTTCCTCCTCGGTTTTGATAGCCAAGTCTTCTTTCTCTTCAGCTCCCGTGGAGCTATTCATGCTTTCTTCCTTTTCTTCAGTGGCTTTAGGTCCCTGTAAGGTAAGAGAAAGAGTTTCACATGGGTCAGAGAAATTTAAAGACTTACCTTCCTCTTGGAAGTAGGATGGTGAGTGATTTGCTAGATCTTCAGCTTCTTCTAGAGGTTGCGGGAGTTCAGTGGCTACGCCTTCTTCAGAAACAGCCAGGCCGAAGTCCTCTCGGACCTTGTCTTCATGGTAGAAGACGGGTTTCCAAGACTTCCTCTTAATGACTTGTTCCTCAAGGCGAAGCTTCTCTTCTTCTCCGTAAGCTTCGTACTCTTCGCTACACTTCCATTCACTATATTCTCTGGGATCAGCGAAACCACTTTGCAGGGCTTCGACCTTCCATTCGAGATTATCTTCTACTCCTTCAATCTTGTAGTGCAGGTTAGTGATCTTCGACTCTTGCTCCATGATGTCTCTTTTCATGTAGTGTATTTGAGAGTTGATATCTTCCAAACCTTTTTCTACTTTAGTAACTCGTCCTAGGACCTCGTTAAGCTTAGCTTCGGTCTCTGTCTTGTACGAGTCTATCTTGGCATGGATAGCTTCACTAGACTTTTCTTGTACTTCAAGAAACTTCAACAATATGTCCTCAATTCTCGTGTCTGGGACTGGAGGTTGAGGGTTAGGCCTTCGGTGGGTCGTAGAAGAGTTGTGTTGATTTGACTCGAACATCATCATCTCAGGATGACTTTGATTTGCGTCAGGTATGAGACGGGCAGGTTCTCGGTGCGTACGTGGGGGATTCGCACATAGTCTTCTCCGGTTCATGTCTTGTGGACGTGAGTGGGCAGCTCTCACGTATGGGTCCCTATGGGGTCGAGAATGGTTGCGAATAGCTTGGATGCTATTTACTCCCAGTACTCGTCTACGGTCGGGTGAGTTTAGGCCGAAATAAGGGTCATCTGGACCAAAGAGTTTCAAACCTAGCGCGAAACATGCTTCTTGTATAGATGCAAGCTCCGCGTCTTCTTGTGCTGTGATATAGCCTCGCCGATTAGAGGCTATTTTCGCGTGTCTCTTCGTCATGCTTTCGAACAATAGCCAATCGGATTCCTCAGGGAAATCTTCAGGGCCAACTCCGTAGTCCATGATTCTGAAACAAAGAAAACCAAAAAGAAAAATTAAAAGCAAAGTGTCCTAGACTAGACTCTAGTCTCAGAGTTAGAGATGGTTACGGAGTGTTTGGACAACATTTATACCCATTTTCTCCCAAAAGAGGCTAAAACCAACAAAAACATTGCTTAGAAGTAGTAAACCGCTTTGTTAGTGTTTCTATTGTCAAAA
This sequence comes from Erysimum cheiranthoides, assembly GCA_011420285.2. Taxonomy (NCBI): domain Eukaryota; kingdom Viridiplantae; phylum Streptophyta; class Magnoliopsida; order Brassicales; family Brassicaceae; genus Erysimum; species Erysimum cheiranthoides. The sequence goes on from CM022180.2 coordinate 12,961,499, forward strand.
TGTATCACAATACAATGCATTTGACTAATTATAAGAGTTAGAGATGGTTACGGAGTGTTTGGACAACATTTATACCCATTTTCTCCTAAAAGAGGCTAAAACCAACAAAAACATTGCTTAGAAGTAGTAAACCGCTTTGTTAGTGTTTCTATTGTCAAAATGTATCACAATCAATTGCATTTGACTTATCATAAGAGTTAGAGATGGTTACGGAGTGTTTGGACAACACTTATACCCATTTTCTCCCAAAAGAGGCTAGAACCAACAAAAACATTGCTTAGAAGTAGTAAACCGCTTTGTTAGTGTTTCTATTGTCAAAATGTATCACAATCCAATGCATTTGACTAATTATAAGAGTTAGAGATGGTTACGGAGTGTTTGGACAACATTTATACCCATTTTCTCCCAAAAGAGGCTAAAACCAACAAAAACATTGCTTAGAAGTAGTAAACCGCTTTGTTAGTGTTTCTATTGTCAAAATGTATCACAATCCAATGCATTTGACTAATTATAAGAGTTAGAGATGGTTACGGAGTGTTTGGACAACATTTATACCCATTTTCTCCCAAAAGAGGCTAAAACCAACAAAAACATTGCTTAGAAGTAGTAAACCGGTTTGTTAGTGTTTATATTGTCAAAATGTATCACAATCCAATGCATTTGACTTATCATAAGAGTTAGAGATGGTTACGGAGTGTTTGGACAACACTTATACCCATTTTCTCCCAAAAGAGGCTAGAACCAACAAAAACATTGCTTAGAAGTAGTAAACCGCTTTGTTAGTGTTTCTATTGTCAAAAAGGAACAAACCAATGCATTTGACTTATCAGAAGAGTTAGAGATGGTTACGGAGTGTTTGGACAACACTTATACCCATTTTCTCCCAAAAGAGGCTAGAACCAACAAAAACATTGCTTAGAAGTAGTAAACCGCTTTGTTAGTGTTTCTATTGTCAAAATGTATCACCATCCAATACATTTGACTAATTATAAGAGTTAGAGATGGTTACGGAGTGTTTGGACAACATTTATACCCATTTTCTCCCAAAAGAGGCTAAAACCAACAAAAACATTGCTTAGAAGAAGTAAACCGCTTTGTTAGTGTTTCTATTGTCAAAATGTATCACAATCCAATGCATTTGACTTATCATAAGAGTTAGAGATAGTTACGGAGTGTTTGGACAACACTTATACCCATTTTCTCCAATAAGAGGCTAGAACCAACAAAAACATTGCTTAGAAGTAGTAAACCGCTTTGTTAGTGTTTCTATTGTCAAAATGTATCACCATCCAATACATTTGACTAATTATAAGAGTTAGAGATGGTTACGGAGTGTTTGGACAACATTTATACCCATTTTCTCCCAAAAGAGGCTAAAACCAACAAAAACATTGCTTAGAAGTAGTAAACCGCTTTGTTAGTGTTTCTATTGTCAAAATGTATCACAATCCAATGCATTTGACTTATCATAAGAGTTAGAGATAGTTACGGAGTGTTTGGACAACACTTATACCCATTTTCTCCCAAAAGAGGCTAGAACCAACAAAAACATTGCTTAGAAGTAGTAAACCGCTTTGTTAGTGTTTCTATTGTCAAAATGTATCACAATCCAATGCATTTGACTAATTATAAGAGTTAGAGATGATTACGGAGTGTTTGGACAACATTTATACCCATTTTCTCCCAAAAGAGGCTAAAACCAACAAAAATATTGCTTAGAAGTAGTAAACCAGTTTGTTAGTGTTTCTATTGTCAAAATGTATCACAATCCAATGCATTTGACTTATCATAAGAGTTAGAGATAGTTACGGAGTGTTTGGACAACACTTATACCCATTTTCTCCCAAAAGAGGCTAGAACCAACAAAAACATTGCTTAGAAGTAGTAAACCGCTTTGTTAGTGTTTCTATTGTCAAAATGTATCACAATCCAATGCATTTGACTAATTATAAGAGTTAGAGATGGTTACGGAGTGTTTGGACAACATTTATACCCATTTTCTCCCAAAAGAGGCTAAAACCAACAAAAACATTGCTTAAAAGTAGTAAACCGCTTTGTTAGTGTTTCTATTGTCAAAATGTATCACAATCCAATGCATTTGACTTATCATAAGAGTTAGAGATGGTTACGGAGTGTTTGGACAACACTTATACCCATTTTCTCCCAAAAGAGGCTAGAACCAACAAAAACATTGCTTAGAAGTAGTAAACCGCTTTGTTAGTGTTTCTATTGTCAAAATGTATCACAATCCAATGCATTTGACTAATTATAAGAGTTAGAGATGGTTACGGAGTGTTTGGACAACATTTATACCCATTTTCTCCCAAAAGAGGCTAAAACCAACAAAAACATTGCTTAGAAGTAGTAAACCGCTTTGTTAGTGTTTCTATTGTCAAAAAGGAACAAACCAATGCATTTGACTTATCATAAGAGTTAGAGATGGTTACGGAGTGTTTGGACAACACTTATACCCATTTTCTCCCAAAAGAGGCTAGAACCAACAAAAACATTGCTTAGAAGTAGTAAACCGCTTTGTTAGTGTTTCTATTGTCAAAATGTATCACAATCCAATGCATTTGACTAATTATAAGAGTTAGAGATGGTTACGGAGTGTTTGGACAACATTTATACCCATTTTCTCCCAAAAGAGGCTAAAACCAACAAAAACATTGCTTAGAAGTAGTAAACCGCTTTGTTAGTGTTTCTATTGTCAAAATGTATCACAATACAATGCATTTGACTAATTATAAGAGTTAGAGATGGTTACGGAGTGTTTGGACAACATTTATACCCATTTTCTCCCAAAAGAGGCTAAAACCAACAAAAACATTGCTTAGAAGTAGTAAACCGCTTTGTTAGTGTTTCTATTGTCAAAATGTATCACAATCAATTGCATTTGACTTATCATAAGAGTTAGAGATGGTTACGGAGTGTTTGGACAACACTTATACCCATTTTCTCCCAAAAGAGGCTAGAACCAACAAAAACATTGCTTAGAAGTAGTAAACCGCTTTGTTAGTGTTTCTATTGTCAAAATGTATCACAATCCAATGCATTTGACTAATTATAAGAGTTAGAGATGGTTACGGAGTGTTTGGACAACATTTATACCCATTTTCTCCCAAAAGAGGCTAAAACCAACAAAAACATTGCTTAGAAGTAGTAAACCGCTTTGTTAGTGTTTCTATTGTCAAAATGTATCACAATCCAATGCATTTGACTAATTATAAGAGTTAGAGATGGTTACGGAGTGTTTGGACAACATTTATACCCATTTTCTCCCAAAAGAGGCTAAAACCAACAAAAACATTGCTTAAAAGTAGTAAACCGCTTTGTTAGTGTTTCTATTGTCAAAATGTATCACAATCCAATGCATTTGACTTATCATAAGAGTTAGAGATGGTTACGGAGTGTTTGGACAACACTTATACCCATTTTCTCCCAAAAGAGGCTAGAACCAACAAAAACATTGCTTAGAAGTAGTAAACCGCTTTGTTAGTGTTTCTATTGTCAAAATGTATCACAATCCAATGCATTTGACTAATTATAAGAGTTAGGGATGGTTACGGAGTGTTTGGACAACATTTATACCCATTTTCTCCCAAAAGAGGCTAAAACCAACAAAAACATTGCTTAGAAGTAGTAAACCGCTTTGTTAGTGTTTCTATTGTCAAAAAGGAACAAACCAATGCATTTGACTTATCATAAGAGTTAGAGATGGTTACGGAGTGTTTGGACAACACTTATACCCATTTTCTCTCAAAAGAGGCTAGAACCAACAAAAACATTGCTTAGAAGTAGTAAACCGCTTTGTTAGTGTTTCTATTGTCAAAATGTATCACAATCCAATGCATTTGACTAATTATAAGAGTTAGAGATGGTTACGGAGTGTTTGGACAACATTTATACCCATTTTCTCCCAAAAGAGGCTAAAACCAATAAAAACATTGCTTAGAAGTAGTAAACCGCTTTGTTAGTGTTTCTATTGTCAAAATGTATCACAATACAATGCATTTGACTAATTATAAGAGTTAGAGATGGTTACGGAGTGTTTGGACAACATTTATACCCATTTTCTCCCAAAAGAGGCTAAAACCAACAAAAACATTGCTTAGAAGTAGTAAACCGCTTTGTTAGTGTTTCTATTATCAAAATGTATCACAATCAATTGCATTTGACTTATCATAAGAGTTAGAGATGGTTACGGAGTGTTTGGACAACACTTATACCCCTTTTCTCCCAAAAGAGGCTAGAACCAACAAAAACATTGCTTAGAAGTAGTAAACCGCTTTGTTAGTGTTTCTATTGTCAAAATGTATCACAATCCAATGCATTTGACTAATTATAAGAGTTAGAGATGGTTACGGAGTGTTTGGACAACATTTATACCCATTTTCTCCCAAAAGAGGCTAAAACCAACAAAAACATTGCTTAGAAGTAGTAAACCGCTTTGTTAGTGTTTCTATTGTCAAAATGTATCACAATCCAATGCATTTGACTAATTATAAGAGTTAGAGATGGTTACGGAGTGTTTGGACAACATTTATACCCATTTTCTCCCAAAAGAGGCTAAAACCAACAAAAACATTGCTTAGAAGTAGTAAACCGGTTTTTTAGTGTTTATATTGTCAAAATGTATCACAATCCAATGCATTTGACTTATCATAAGAGTTAGAGATGGTTACGGAGTGTTTGGACAACACTTATACCCATTTTCTCCCAAAAGAGGCTAGAACCAACAAAAACATTGCTTAGAAGTAGTAAACCGCTTTGTTAGTGTTTCTATTGTCAAAAAGGAACAAACCAATGCATTTGACTTATCAGAAGAGTTAGAGATGGTTACGGAGTGTTTGGACAACACTTATACCCATTTTCTCCCAAAAGAGGCTAGAACCAACAAAAACATTGCTTAGAAGTAGTAAACCGCTTTGTTAGTGTTTCTATTGTCAAAATGTATCACCATCCAATACATTTGACTAATTATAAGAGTTAGAGATGGTTACGGAGTGTTTGGACAACATTTATACCCATTTTCTCCCAAAAGAGGCTAAAACCAACAAAAACATTGCTTAGAAGTAGTAAACCGCTTTGTTAGTGTTTCTATTGTCAAAATGTATCACAATCCAATGCATTTGACTAATTATAAGAGTTAGAGATGGTTACGGAGTGTTTGGACAACATTTATACCCATTTTCTCCCAAAAGAGGCTAAAACCAACAAAAACATTGCTTAGAAGTAGTAAACCGGTTTGTTAGTGTTTCTATTGTCAAAATGTATCACAATCCAATGCATTTGACTTATCATAAGAGTTAGAGATGGTTACAGAGTGTTTGGACAACACTTATACCCATTTTCTCCCAAAAGAGGCTAGAACCAACAAAAACATTGCTTAGAAGTAGTAAACCGCTTTGTTAGTGTTTCTATTGTCAAAAAGGAACAAACCAATGCATTTGACTTATCATAAGAGTTAGAGATGGTTACGGAGTGTTTGGACAACACTTATACCCATTTTCTCCTAAAAGAGGCTAAAACCAACAAAAACATTGCTTAGAAGTAGTAAACCACTTTGTTTGTGTTTCTATTGTCAAAATGTATCACAATCCAATGCATTTGACTAATTATAAGAGTTAGAGATGGTTACGGAGTGTTTGGACAACATTTATACCCATTTTCTCCCAAAAGAGGCTAAAACCAACAAAAACATTGCTTAGAAGTAGTAAACCGCTTTGTTAGTGTTTCTATTGTCAAAATGTATCACAATCCAATGCATTTGACTTATCATAAGAGTTAGAGATGGTTACGGAGTGTTTGGATAACATTTATACCCATTTTCTCCCAAAAGAGGCTAAAACAACCAAAAACATTGCTTAGAAGTAGTAAACCGCTTTGTTAGTGTTTCTATTGTCAAACTGTATCACAATCCAATGCATTTGACTAATTATAAGAGTTAGAGATGGTTACGGAGTGTTTGGACAACATTTATACCCATTTTCTCCCAAAAGAGGCTAAAACCAACAAAAACATTGCTTAACAGTAGTAAATGAAACAGGATTTTTTTTTCAGAAAGATGGCAAGCAGAGAGGCAACAGGGGTGTTTCAATTCCCTTATGCAATCATTGCAGCACAAAGGTATCAATCCATAAGAGTGAGCTATTGACCAATCAGGATACAATCATTTCACTTAATCCAAGCCAAACAGAGAGAATTGGGTATCTAGCAACCTAAATAAATCAAAAGATAAAAGCAGAAACAGAAAAACTAACAAGAACTAGCAGAAGCAGAAGCAATCGATCAAACAAGCAAATAGCAATCAGATGAGGAAATAGAGTTCTTGAGAATGGGAATAATTGGTCAGTGAATCCTCCTAAATCAACCAGGGTGTCTAACAAAAACTCATACAGAGCTAATCCCTTGACGAAAGATTCGAATATAGGTCAATCCACTCTCGTGACAGAGACCCCTCTAACTATGCTACCTCCAAACCTAGATCTCTCTAGAGAAGCATAACATAGCAGGCATTAATAATCAATCAATCAAAGCCAATAAACACTCTAAGCAACCAATCTCTTGGGTCAGACATGTAAATCTCTGGAAAAAGTTGGTTCAAGCATTTCAACAAACACCTCTCGGGCAGGAAATACCTAGGGTCTAATTTCAACTTCTCAGAAAGAAATTAGCATTAAAAACACTCACCCAGAAGGGATCTAAACAGATCTAAGCTTAAACACCCTAGAAGATCAAAGATTCATCACTTTCCTAACCCATCCTCAAGAACCCTAAGCAGACTACTCACAAATCATCATAAAATGCATAAACCCAGAAAATAAAATAAATTGCATAATCATAAAGCTAAAGATGAGATTAAGAGAACTGTGAATGTAGAAAATGCAAAATCAAAATGGATTAAGAGAGATCTGGATCACAAAGTGTCTGGTTTTTAGAGTTCTAGAGAGAAAAGAGAGAGATTAGGGATAAGAGAAAAGTAAGGATAAGATAATATCTAGATAATTGTCTCAGCACAACAGCTGTATTTATACTACTTTAGGAAAAGTCAAAACCCTAATTCTAAAAACCAAAAGTCAAAGGCGGCTAGGCTAGGCATCGATCACTTTGGTCGATCAGGGTGGTCGATGCCTTGTGATCTTCAAAGCTTGCACCTTTCTTCCTTGGCATCGATCAGTCTGCTCGATCAGTTTGGTCGATGCCTCATGTTCTTCAAAGTTCCCACCTTTCTGTCTTGGCATCGATCAACTGCTCGATGGTGGTGCTCGATGCAGGGTCCTCTTTTCACCAATCAGCTCCTTTTTGTACCTAAACAACTCCAAATGCAAGAATGTATGCAATGCTCATGTAATAACCTACTAATCATGCAAAGTGACTACAAATGACTAGAAATGGTATGAACAGGGGATGAATCAATGCTAAAGTGGTGAGAATTCAATGCTTAAAACATGTAAAATATAGACATATCAACTCCCCCAAACTTAGTCTTTGCTTGCCCTCAAGCAAACAAATCATAAGCAGGGAGAGAGGTTTGAAAGTGGGGTCTCAGAACCTAAAGCTTGCTGATTATCTAGTTAGAATCAAAGTCCAAGTTATTAGTTCTACAATGCAGAGCAAAGAAGTTCTAATTAAAAGCTTTAGACAAACTCATCTCAACAAGAACTGATTCTAATCTTTCACTTCCACATGCATTCATATCAATCAATTCCTTTAACATTTATTAAGCAGGAACATGGATCTAGTTATGCAATGCCTACAAACTCATTTGGCTAGGTAAGAAAGGCTGGAGACAAAGATGATCTCCTTTAGAGTGGGTTTAACAATCGTAATCAGGGTTCTCTCAAAAAGCGGATTGAGCTTTAGAAGAAGGCTAAAGGTAAGCTCCAATAGATGCATACAGAAATAAAACCCTGTCTACCCAAAGGTAACCCAACGATTTTAATCCTATCTTTCTAAGCCCAGATTATCCTAGATCTACCCTTTAGCTTCAGCTCATTTTGAGCACACCCATACACTCTTTGATCTAGTCTTAGGAGAAGTTTCTTTTTTCTCAAACATCTAGCGGATTGGGATTTTTCTTAAACACTATGGTTCTCTTTTCTTCTTATTTCTTAAGACATCAAAAGCTTTTTGCTATTCACTTCTTTTTCCCTTTTTCTTTCTTTTCTTTTGCTCAGAACCATTTTTTTTTATACTTTTCATTCCCCAAATCCTTTACTAGATACTTATACACATCCTTCCTCCTAAAGACTCTTTCTTTTCTTTCAGCATCAATCTTTTTCTTTTCCTTTTCTACCATAATAAGCACAAATCCAGTCCCAAACCCAGCAACAAGATCCCACCTAGTCCTATCTAGTCCGAAAAATGCGAACTAGAACTACACAAGGTTCCATTCCTGTCGGCTCAGACCTAACACTTTCTACCAAGCTCAATCCATAAAAGGCCTAACACTCAGAAAAATCACAATTGGCTTGAAAGAAGGATAGGTTAAGGGTGTGAGAAACTGTTCCAATGATGGGAATCAGCTACTTGGATCAACAAGAGTGGTAAAAAGGATAAGATGATCCAAATATGTATATGGTATCCATGAGTTTGCATGCAATGCACAACCAGATAATTGCAAGTCAAGATTAGGTTCTTATAAATAGGAAATGATGTCAAGTCACAACATGCTTCAATTAGGACCAAAATGCGATTCAAGAATTCCAAGTTTGTTTCAGCCTTACGTTTCAAACTAAATTACAATGCATCACAGATCTAACAACGAGGGCTTTGATCCTAATCTAGCAAATTAAGCAAGCTAACAAGGTTAAATTCATCATAGTCCCCTATGCTGGATGCAACAGTCCTATATGAAACATTCTAGACTCAATCCTATATGCAGATGCAATACTACATGAACACTCTTTTTATAGAAATTTTCGAAATTTTTCAAATTTTTATGGTTTTTCTATGCCTTAGATGAAATGCATGCAGACTCAAGTATGCAAAATTTGAAAATAAGAAAACAAATCACAATGTCAAATACATCCTGAACCCTCCCCCAAACTTAAATTACACAGTCCCTTGTGTAATAAAAATTTGAGAAAAGATTCAAGATACAAACAGAAAGCAAATAAAAATGCAATGGTATATACAATGAAGGAGTTTGAGTGGTACCTCAAGGCTGTGCGAAGAAAAGGGTGTAGGCATGTGAGAGTCCTGGCATCGACCTGTTTGGTCGATGCTGGTAATCGATGCTGCGCTTGATTTGATCCGGATCGACCAAACAGGTCGATGCTGCTACATCGATGCAGCTTCTCTGCACGGTTTTCCAGCTGTCTTGTGATCTCACTCATTTTCCTTCCACCAAAGCCGCCTGAAAGACTAAAGAAATAAAGACCAAAAACTAAAAGTAATAACTAAAGGATAGACATGGGACTTCCTCCCAAGTGAGCTTGTTTTAAGTCTCTAAGCTTGACTTCCTGTTTCCCTTTAGGCTTTGTCGGGTTCATAGAGAGGTACTGAGGACCCCTCTGGAATGGCATAGTCTGCTAGGTATCTCTTGACTCTCTGTCCATTCACTGTGAATTCATTGCCATCCTTGCCAATTAGAGTGATGGCTCCATAGGGTAGAACATCTCTGATACTGAACGGTCCGGACCACCTTGATTTGAGCTTTCCTGGGAACAGCTTGAGCCTTGAGTTGAAAAGAAGCACCTGGTCTCCTACCTTAAAGTCTTTTGGCAGGATCTTTTTGTCATGGAATGCCTTAGTCCTTTCCTTGTAAACTCTTGAACTCTCATAAGCATCAAGCCTTATCTCTTCTAATTCATGCAGATCCATTGTCCTTTTTTCTTGAGCTGTCTTGATGTCTAAATTCAGGAGCTTTGTTGCCCAGATTGCTTTGTACTCAATCTCCACTGGTAAATGGCAAGCTTTTCCATATAGCAGCTGAAATGGAGTTCTCCCTATTGGTGTTTTAAATGCTGTCCTGTATGCCCAAAGAGTGTCATCGAGCTTGACAGCCCAATCTCTTCTAGAGATACCAACAACTTTTGCAAGAATTTCCTTGATCTGTTTGTTTGAGACCTCCACTTGGCCACTAGTCTGAGGGTGATAAGGTGTGGCCACCTTATGTTTGACTCCATGCTTTCTCAGAAGGTTCTCAAACAACTTGTTGATGAAGTGTGAGCCTCCGTCACTGATCACTACCCTTGGCACACCAAACCTGGGAAATATGGTGCCTTTAAACAACTTAATAACAGCTCGAGCATCATTTGTTGGGCAAGCCACAGCCTCAACCCATTTAGATACATAATCCACTGCAACCAGGATGTATCGATTCCCATAAGAGGGTGGGTTGAATGGTCCCATAAAGTCGATTCCCCAAACATCAAACACTTCAACTTCTAAGATTGGGTTCTGAGGCATCTCATTCCTTCTCGAGATATTGCCCATTCTTTGGCAGGCATCACACTTAGTGATGAAGCTTCGTGCATCCTTAAACAGGCTGGGCCACCACAGACCTGCTTGCAGAATTTTCTGGGCTGTCTTGTATGTGGCGAAATGCCCCCCATATGATGATCCATGACAGTGCTCGAGCACTCCCTGCACATCTCCTTCTGCTACGCACCTTCTAAACATACCATCAGAACCTCTCTTGTATAAGTAAGGCTCATCCCAAAAGTAGTGGTTAATGTCCCTGAAGAATTTCTTCTTGCTGTGACTATCTAGACCATCAGGCTCTTCTCCACAGCTCAAATAATTAGCAAAATCTGCATACCAGGGAAGCTTCTCCTCTAACGCCAACGCTTCAATCAGCTTTCGTCCTGAGGGAATGCTCCCTACGAAAGTGTGAACTGCCATCAGCTGCTCTTCAGGCATCGAGTCATCAATAGGGATTTCATCTTCTATCCGCATTCTGGATAGGTGATCTGCCACCCCATTTTCAATCCCTTTCTTGTCTTTAATCTCCAAATCAAACTCCTGAAGCAATAGAATCCATCTCAGCAGTCTTGGTTTTGCATCCTTCTTTGCTAAAAGGTGTCGCAAGGCTGCATGATCAGTGTGGACCACCACTTTAGAACCAACCAAATAGGATCTAAACTTCTCAAATGCGAATACTATGGCGAGGAGTTCCTTCTCCGTCGTGGCATATTTCACCTGTGCTTCATCGAGGGTCTTACTCGCATAGTATATCACGTGAAGCTTCTTATCCTTTCTCTGACCAAGAACTGCTCCCACTGCGTAGTCACTCGCATCACACATAATCTCAAACGGTAGATCCCAATCTGGTGCCTGCACAATAGGAGCACTAACCAGCTCTCGTCTGATCTCTTCAAATGCTCTGAGACAGTCTTCATCAAACTCGAACGCGATCTCTTTACACAAAAGCCTTGTAAGAGGTCTTGCAATCTTTGAGAAGTCTTTGATGAACCTTCTGTAGAATCCAGCATGGCCCAGGAAGCTTCTGATGTCCTTCACATTAGATGGAGGTTTTAGTTGCATCATTACATCTACCTTGGCTTTATCAACCTCTATGCCTTCCTCACTAATCTTATGCCCTAGCACAATCCCTTCTCTGACCATGAAATGACATTTTTCCCAATTCAGCACCAAGTTCGTCTCCTCGCACCTAGTGAGTACCCTGCACAAATTAGAGAGACAAGATGCAAACGAGTCTCCATAGACGGAAAAATCGTCCATGAAGACTTCGACTACATCCTCTATTAGATCCGAGAAGATCGACATCATGCACCTCTGAAATGTTGCAGGTGCGTTACATAGTCCAAACGGCATCCTTCGATATGCGAAGGTACCATAGGGACATGTAAATGTCGTCTTCTCCTGGTCATTGGGATGAATAGGTATTTGAAAAAATCCAGAATATCCATCAAGGAAACAGTAATAAGAATGATTAGCAAGTCTCTCCAGCATCTGATCGATAAAGGGCAATGGAAAATGGTCTTTCCTAGATGCAGCATTCAATTTTCTGTAATCTATGCACATCCTGTGGCCAGTGATTGTCCTAGTTGGGATTAATTCATCATTGTCGTTTTTTACTACAGTTATACCTCCCTTCTTAGGAACACAATGCACAGGTGAAACCCAATTACTATCCGAAATGGGGTAAATGATCCCAGCATCTAGCAACTTAAGAATCTCTTTCTTAACTATCTCTTTCAAATTCGGATTCAGTCTTCTCTGAGGTTCAATGCTAGAGTATGATTCTTGTTCAAGATGGATCCTATGCATGCATAGGCTAGGTGAGATCCCTTTTATGTCATCTAACGAATACCCTATAGCCTTTCTAAATTTCCTGAGTTCAGTTAGCAACAAATGCAATTCATCACTATTGAGCTCATCATTAACTATCACAGGGTATGTAGAGTTAGGACCTAAGAAAGCATACCTTAGCCCTTTGGGTAGAGGTTTCAGTTCTAGCTTAGGAGCTCTTAGTTCGGACCAGTCGTCTGACGCGGAGGTGCCTGCATCGACCTGTTTGGTCGATGCTGTTGGTCGATCTTGCTCTTGAGTCCCATTTTCTGCGCAATCGCTTTCTACTGCTTTGACCTCTACTGTCGACTGCATTAAGTTCTCAAAGTCCACTGGCTCATCTTCTTCTTTGTGAGAGTCCAAAATCCTCTGATAAACCTCAGTCTCTGGGTGCAAATATCCTTCCTCGCTGTTTTTTGTTAGAGCACTTTGGAGATGGTCCTGTTCGTTGAGTTCTTCTAGAAGCTCGTCTGCCAATTCATCCATTCTCTCTATCCAAAACAGCTGGCCTTCTATGGTGGGTTTCTTCATGACATTATTAATGTTAAAACTCATCTTGAGATCTTTGCCCAGATTCAACTCTATCTGACCTTTCTTGCAGTCTATGATTGCTCCAGCTGTTGCTAAAAATGGTCTTCCCAAAAGTAGAGGGTTTTCTTGATGAAATCTGTGGGGATATCCACATTCCCAACCTTCACAGGCAAGTCTTCAAGCAAACCACGGGGTTTCTTGACCGATCTATCAGCTAAAATCAGAGAAATGTTGGTGGGGCTGTACTTTCCGAATCCAAGTCTTTCCGCCACAGAAAGAGGCATAAGACTCACAGAGGATCCAAGGTCACAAAGACAATTGTCAAAAGTCTTTGGTCCTAGAGAGCAGGGTAGAGTGAAAGAGCCAGGATCATTCAGCTTCTCTGGGGTAACATCTTCCTTGGGAACAACAGCATTACTCTCTTCTTCTTGCTTCACTTCCTGCTTGGCTTTGATCCTTTCCATAAGTATATCCTTCAGAAACTCATGAGATTTAGGTATGAGTTTCACAGCTTCAATTAGAGGCATCTTGGACTCAAGAATATTTATCTGCTCATCGAGAAGAGCTTGATACTGCTTCTTTTTTCGGCCTGGGAAGGGAAGTTGTGGCTTGTATGGAGGTGGATCAAAAGATGATCTCTTTTCCATAGAGATCTCAGGTTCTGTAGCGGAGAGTGCCTGGATCGATGCAGTGCATCGATCAGTGTGGTCGATGCTGAGCTCAAGTGCAGATGCAGTGCATCGATCAGAGTGGTCGATGCTGAGCTCAAGTGCAGGTTTTTCAGCTTTTTCTTGACATATGGAAAAATCCTCCCCATCTTGGCTGTCACTGTCCTCAGAGACATGAAGTGTAGCTTTCTCATCAATCGCAACTGTTTCTTCAATACTGTCCTGAAGTCCAACATCACTGTTGAATACCAATTCTGCATCACTGGTGTCAAGAGAAAGCTGCAGAACTCTACTTTGCTGATGTCCTCATCTTCATGTGATTGGATTGAGGAGATGGCATTACAAAACTCCTTAGGATTCTGAATAGCCTTTCCCGGAAGCTGCCCTGAAGTCTTGACAGTTGATGTAGAGGTCTGGTTACTCTCCAAGTTGAGTCACTTTGGAAGTTAGTGAATCAACCTTAGAGTGCAGGTCGTGGAATTGATAATGTAGCGTGGCAACTTCTTTGCATTTTCAAGATTACTAGCTGCCTGACCCTGTAGTATCTGCTGAACATGCTGGTCACATCAGGAAGTGGTGCGAGAGGTGGGAAGCCTGGAGGTGCAGCCAGTTGCTGCTGAGGGATGAAAGGCTTGTTCTGCTGTTGCGGTTGCTGGTGCTGACCTTGCGGAGGCTGCGGAGGATAGACTTGGTCCTGCGGATTAGCAACATTGGTATTGCGATAGGAGAGGTTCGGATTAGGCCTGTAGTTGTTGTAGCCACGATTATAACCAGCTTGGTTCTGCATATAGCACAACTCTTCAGTGTGTTCTCCCTCCCCATCTTGGACCTGAACCTGCTCTGCTTCACAAACAAAGTTCAGCTGCTTTTGCTGTACCAATAACAACTTATCTAGCTTCTCATTTAGAGCTTTCATCTCCTTCCTTGTCTTATCATCAGAGTCAGAGGTGCTTCTAACAGTCCTGTCATAATCCTCACTGTAGTTTTCATCAGATTGTGCCAAGTTTTCCACAAGCTCCCAGCCATCTTCTACGTCTTTATTCAAGAAATTCCATTGCTGGCG
>CM022180.2:12976121-12998515 GCA_011420285.2 Erysimum cheiranthoides
TACACAGTCCCTTGTGTAATAAAAATTTGAGAAAAGATTCAAGATACAAACAGAAAGCAAATAAAAATGCAATGGTATATACAATGAAGGAGTTTGAGTGGTACCTCAAGGCTGTGCGAAGAAAAGGGTGTAGGCATGTGAGAGTCCTGGCATCGACCTGTTTGGTCGATGCTGGTAATCGATGCTGCGCTTGATTTGATCCGGATCGACCAAACAGGTCGATGCTGCTACATCGATGCAGCTTCTCTGCACGGTTTTCCAGCTGTCTTGTGATCTCACTCACTTTCCTTCCACCAAAGCCGCCTGAAAGACTAAAGAAATCACTCAAAAGACCAAAAACTAAAAGTAATAACTAAAGGATAGACATGGGACTTCCTCCCAAGTGAGCTTGTTTTAAGTCTCTAAGCTTGACTTCCTGTTTCCCTTTAGGCTTTGTCGGGTTCATAGAGAGGTACTGAGGACCCCTCTGGAATGGCATAGTCTGCTAGGTATCTCTTGACTCTCTGTCCATTCACTGTGAATTCATTGCCATCCTTGCCAATTAGAGTGATGGCTCCATAGGGTAGAACCTCTCTGATACTGAACGGTCCGGACCACCTTGATTTGAGCTTTCCTGGGAACAGCTTGAGCCTTGAGTTGAAAAGAAGCACCTGGTCTCCTACCTTAAAGTCTTTTGGCAGGATCTTTTTGTCATGGAATGCCTTAGTCCTTTCCTTGTAAACTCTTGAACTCTCATAAGCATCAAGCCTTATCTCTTCTAATTCATGCAGATCCATTGTCCTTTTTTCTTGAGCTGTCTTGATGTCTAAATTCAGGAGCTTTGTTGCCCAGATTGCTTTGTACTCAATCTCCACTAAATGGCAAGCTTTTCCATATAGCAGCTGAAATGGAGTTCTCCCTATTGGTGTTTTAAATGCTGTCCTGTATGCCCAAAGAGTGTCATCGAGCTTGACAGCCCAATCTCTTCTAGAGATACCAACAACTTTTGCAAGAATTTCCTTGATCTGTTTGTTTGAGACCTCCACTTGGCCACTAGTCTGAGGGTGATAAGGTGTGGCCACCTTATGTTTGACTCCATGCTTTCTCAGAAGGTTCTCAAACAACTTGTTGATGAAGTGTGAGCCTCCGTCACTGATCACTACCCTTGGCACACCAAACCTGGGAAATATGGTGCCTTTAAACAACTTAATAACAGCTCGAGCATCATTTGTTGGTCAAGCCACAGCCTCAACACCCATTTAGATACATAATCCACTGCAACCAGGATGTATCGATTCCCATAAGAGGGTGGGTTGAATGGTCCCATAAAGTCGATTCCCCAAACATCAAACACTTCAACTTCTAAGATTGGGTTCTGAGCATCTCATTCCTTCTCGAGATATTGCCCATATCTTTGGCAGGCATCACACTTAGTGATGAAGCTTCGTGCATCCTTAAACAGGCTGGGCCACCACAGACCTGCTTGCAGAATTTTCTGGGCTGTCTTGTATGTGGCGAAATGCCCCCCATATGATGATCCATGACAGTGCTCGAGCACTCCCTGCACATCTCCTTCTGCTACGCACCTTCTAAACATACCATCAGAACCTCTCTTGTATAAGTAAGGCTCATCCCAAAAGTAGTGGTTAATGTCCTGAAGAATTTCTTCTTGCTGTGACTATCTAGACCATCAGGCTCTTCTCCACAGCTCAAATAATTAGCAAATCTGCATACCAGGGAAGCTTCTCCTCTAACGCCAACGCTTCACATCAGCTTTCGTCCTGAGGGAATGCTCCCTAACGAAAGTGTGAACTGCCATCAGCTGCTCTTCAGGCATCGAGTCATCAATAGGGATTTCATCTTCTATCGCATTCTGGATAGGTGATCTGCCACCCCATTTTCAATCCCTTTTCTTGTCTTTAATCTCCCAATCAAACTCCTGAAGCAATAGAATCCATCTCAGCAGTCTTGGTTTTGCATCCTTCTTTGCTAAAAGGTGTCGCAAGGCTGCATGATCAGTGTGGACCACCACTTAGAACCAACCAAATAGGATCTAAACTTCTCAAATGCGAATACTATGGCGAGGAGTTCCTTCTCCGTCGTGGCATATTTCACCTGTGCTTCATCGAGGGTCTTACTCGCATAGTATATCACGTGAAGCTTCTTATCCTTTCTTCTCTGACCAAGAACTGCTCCCACTGCGTAGTCAGTCGCATCACACATAATCTCAAACGGTAGATCCCAATCTGGTGCCTGCACAATAGGAGCACTAACCAGCTCTCGTCTGATCTCTTCAAATGCTCTGAGACAGTCTTCATCAAACTCGAACGCGACTCTCTTACACAAAAGCCTTGTAAGAGGTCTTGCAATCTTTGAGAAGTCTTTGATGAACCTTCTGTAGAATCAGCATGGCCCAGGAAGCTTCTGATGTCCTTCACATTAGATGGAGGTTTTAGTTGCATCATTACATCTACCTTGGCTTTATCAACCTCTATGCCTTCCTCACTAATCTTATGCCTAGCACAATCCCTTCTCTGACCATGAAATGACATTTTTCCCAATTCAGCACCAAGTTCGTCTCCTCGCACCTAGTGAGTACCCTGCACAAATTAGAGAGACAAGATGCAAACGAGTCTCCATAGACGGAAAAATCGTCCATGAAGACTTCGACTACATCCTCTATTCGATCCGAGAAGATCGACATCATGCACCTCTGAAATGTTGCAGGTGCGTTACATAGTCCAAACGGCATCCTTCGATATGCGAAGGTACCATAGGGACATGTAAATGTCGTCTTCTCCTGGTCATTGGGATGAATAGGTATTTGAAAAAATCCAGAATATCCATCAAGGAAACAGTAATAAGAATGATTAGCAAGTCTCTCCAGCATCTGATCGATAAAGGGCAATGGAAAATGGTCTTTCCTAGATGCAGCATTCAATTTTCTGTAATCTATGCACATCCTGTGGCCAGTGATTGTCCTAGTTGGGATTAATTCATCATTGTCGTTTTTTACTACAGTTATACCTCCCTTCTTAGGAACACAATGCACAGGTGAAACCCAATTACTATCCGAAATGGGGTAAATGATCCCAGCATCTAGCAACTTAAGAATCTCTTTCTTAACTATCTCTTTCAAATTCGGATTCAGTCTTCTCTGAGGTTCAATGCTAGAGTATGATTCTTGTTCAAGATGGATCCTATGCATGCATAGGCTAGGTGAGATCCCTTTTATGTCATCTAACGAATACCCTATAGCCTTTCTAAATTTCCTGAGTTCAGTTAGCAACAAATGCAATTCATCACTATTGAGCTCATCATTAACTATCACAGGGTATGTAGAGTTAGGACCTAAGAAAGCATACCTTAGCCCTTTGGGTAGAGGTTTCAGTTCTAGCTTAGGAGCTCTTAGTTCGGACCAGTCGTCTGACGCGGAGGTGCCTGCATCGACCTGTTTGGTCGATGCTGTTGGTCGATCTTGCTCTTGAGTCCCATTTTCTGCGCAATCGCTTTCTACTGCTTTGACCTCTACTGTCGACTGCATTAAGTTCTCAAAGTCCACTGGCTCATCTTCTTCTTTGTGAGAGTCCAAAATCCTCTGATAAACCTCAGTCTCTGGGTGCAAATATCCTTCCTCGCTGTTTTTTGTTAGAGCACTTTGGAGATGGTCCTGTTCGTTGAGTTCTTCTAGAAGCTCGTCTGCCAATTCATCCATTCTCTCTATCCAAAACAGCTGGCCTTCTATGGTGGGTTTCTTCATGACATTATTAATGTTAAAACTCATCTTGAGATCTTTGCCCAGATTCAACTCTATCTGACCTTTCTTGCAGTCTATGATTGCTCCAGCTGTTGCTAAAAATGGTCTTCCCAAAAGTAGAGGGTTTTCTTGATGAAATCTGTGGGGATATCCACATTCCCAACCTTCACAGGCAAGTCTTCAAGCAAACCACGGGGTTTCTTGACCGATCTATCAGCTAAAATCAGAGAAATGTTGGTGGGGCTGTACTTTCCGAATCCAAGTCTTTCCGCCACAGAAAGAGGCATAAGACTCACAGAGGATCCAAGGTCACAAAGACAATTGTCAAAAGTCTTTGGTCCTAGAGAGCAGGGTAGAGTGAAAGAGCCAGGATCATTCAGCTTCTCTGGGGTAACATCTTCCTTGGGAACAACAGCATTACTCTCTTCTTCTTGCTTCACTTCCTGCTTGGCTTTGATCCTTTCCATAAGTATATCCTTCAGAAACTCATGAGATTTAGGTATGAGTTTCACAGCTTCAATTAGAGGCATCTTGGACTCAAGAATATTTATCTGCTCATCGAGAAGAGCTTGATACTGCTTCTTTTTTCGGCCTGGGAAGGGAAGTTGTGGCTTGTATGGAGGTGGATCAAAAGATGATCTCTTTTCCATAGAGATCTCAGGTTCTGTAGCGGAGAGTGCCTGGATCGATGCAGTGCATCGATCAGTGTGGTCGATGCTGAGCTCAAGTGCAGATGCAGTGCATCGATCAGAGTGGTCGATGCTGAGCTCAAGTGCAGGTTTTTTCAGCTTTTTCTTGACATATGGAAAAATCCTCCCCATCTTGGCTGTCACTGTCCTCAGAGACATGAAGTGTAGCTTTCTCATCAATCGCAACTGTTTCTTCAATACTGTCCTGAAGTCCAACATCACTGTTGAATACCAATTCTGCATCACTGGTGTCAAAGAGAAAGCTGCAGAACTCTACTTTGCTGATGTCCTCATCTTCATGTGATTGGATTGAGGAGATGGCATTACAAAACTCCTTAGGATTCTGAATAGCCTTTCCCGGAAGCTGCCCTGAAGTCTTGACAGTTGATGTAGAGGTCTGGTTACTCTCCAAGTGAGTCACTTTGGAAGTTAGTGAATCAACCTTAGAGTGCAGGTCGTGGAATTGATAATGTAGCGTGGCAAACTTCTTTGCATTTTCAAGATTACTAGCTGCCTGACCCTGTAGTATCTGCTGAAACATGCTGGTCACATCAGGAAGTGGTGCGAGAGGTGGGAAGCCTGGAGGTGCAGCCAGTTGCTGCTGAGGGATGAAAGGCTTGTTCTGCTGTTGCGGTTGCTGGTGCTGACCTTGCGGAGGCTGCGGAGGATAGACTTGGTCCTGCGGATTAGCAACATTGGTATTGCGATAGGAGAGGTTCGGATTAGGCCTGTAGTTGTTGTAGCCACGATTATAACCAGCTTGGTTCTGCATATAGCACAACTCTTCAGTGTGTTCTCCCTCCCCATCTTGGACCTGAACCTGCTCTGCTTCACAAACAAAGTTCAGCTGCTTTTGCTGTACCAATAACAACTTATCTAGCTTCTCATTTAGAGCTTTCATCTCCTTCCTTGTCTTATCATCAGAGTCAGAGGTGCTTCTAACAGTCCTGTCATAATCCTCACTGTAGTTTTCATCAGATTGTGCCAAGTTTTCCACAAGCTCCCAGCCATCTTCTACGTCTTTATTCAAGAAATTCCCATTGCTGGCGGTATCAAGCATCATCCTGAACTTGGGTAAAATACCTCGATATAAGGTGCTGAGCAAAGACTCATTGGAGAATCCATGGTGAGGGCACTTGCTGGTGTAGCTCTTGAACCGTTCCCATGCCTCACAAAAGGTCTCACCAGTCTTCTGAGTGAAGCTTGATATCTCATTTCGAAGCTTAGCTGTTCTGGAGTTGGAGAAGAATTTAGCAAGAAACACTTTCTTGCAATCGTCCCAGGAAGTAATAGAGCCTTGCGGTAGAGCTTTTCCCCATTGTCTTGCCTTGTCACCGAGAGAGAACGGGAAAAGTCGCAGCTTGAGAGCGTCATCACTCACGTCGTTGATCTTTGTTAGGCCACAGAGCCTATCAAACTCGTCTAGGTGATCGAGTGGATCCTCCATAGGCAAACCATGGAACCGGTTGTTTTGAATCATGTTGATCATACTGCTCTTGATCTCAAAATTGTTGTTTGGGATTGCAGGAGGCAGAATTCCCTGACGGTGGGCATGAGTGTTAGGTGCATCACCAACACCAATGAGTCGAGGCTGTCTTGGTGGATTGCCATTAGCACCTGGTGGAGGTTGATCGAATTGGTTGTCCATATCAATGCAGGTGTTGAGCGGGATCGATGTAGTACATCGATCAGGGTGATCGATCTTGTGCCAAGGTACCTGAAATGGACAGAAACAGCAATCAAACAAGTCAGCAAGCGAAATAAAGTAAGTAAGAACTTGATCTCAAGGAATCTGAAATCCTGAATGCAACAAAATCACTCAAATGGCAACGGCGCCAAATTGAAACAGGATTTTTTTTTCAGAAAGATGGCAAGCAGAGAGGCAACAGGGGTGTTTCAATTCCCTTATGCAATCATTGCAGCACAAAGGTATCAATCCATAAGAGTGAGCTATTGACCAATCAGGATACAATCATTTCACTTAATCCAAGCCAAACAGAGAGAATTGGGTATCTAGCAACCTAAATAAATCAAAAGATAAAAGCAGAAACAGAAAAACTAACAAGAACTAGCAGAAGCAGAAGCAATCGATCAAACAAGCAAATAGCAATCAGATGAGGAAATAGAGTTCTTGAGAATGGGAATAATTGGTCAGTGAATCCTCCTAAATCAACCAGGGTGTCTAACAAAAACTCATACAGAGCTAATCCCTTGACGAAAGATTCGAATATAGGTCAATCCACTCTCGTGACAGAGACCCCTCTAACTATGCTACCTCCAAACCTAGATCTCTCTAGAGAAGCATAACATAGCAGGCATTAATAATCAATCAATCAAAGCCAATAAACACTCTAAGCAACCAATCTCTTGGGTCAGACATGTAAATCTCTGGAAAAAGTTGGTTCAAGCATTTCAACAAACACCTCTCGGGCAGGAAATACCTAGGGTCTAATTTCAACTTCTCAGAAAGAAATTAGCATTAAAAACACTCACCCAGAAGGGATCTAAACAGATCTAAGCTTAAACACCCTAGAAGATCAAAGATTCATCACTTTCCTAACCCATCCTCAAGAACCCTAAGCAGACTACTCACAAATCATCATAAAATGCATAAACCCAGAAAATAAAATAAATTGCATAATCATAAAGCTAAAGATGAGATTAAGAGAACTGTGAATGTAGAAAATGCAAAATCAAAATGGATTAAGAGAGATCTGGATCACAAAGTGTCTGGTTTTTAGAGTTCTAGAGAGAAAAGAGAGAGATTAGGGATAAGAGAAAAGTAAGGATAAGATAATATCTAGATAATTGTCTCAGCACAACAGCTGTATTTATACTACTTTAGGAAAAGTCAAAACCCTAATTCTAAAAACCAAAAGTCAAAGGCGGCTAGGCTAGGCATCGATCACTTTGGTCGATCAGGGTGGTCGATGCCTTGTGATCTTCAAAGCTTGCACCTTTCTTCCTTGGCATCGATCAGTCTGCTCGATCAGTTTGGTCGATGCCTCATGTTCTTCAAAGTTCCCACCTTTCTGTCTTGGCATCGATCAACTGCTCGATGGTGGTGCTCGATGCAGGGTCCTCTTTTCACCAATCAGCTCCTTTTTGTACCTAAACAACTCCAAATGCAAGAATGTATGCAATGCTCATGTAATAACCTACTAATCATGCAAAGTGACTACAAATGACTAGAAATGGTATGAACAGGGGATGAATCAATGCTAAAGTGGTGAGAATTCAATGCTTAAAACATGTAAAATATAGACATATCAGTAAACCGCTTTGTTAGTGTTTCTATTGTCAAAATGTATCACAATCCAATGCATTTGACTAATTATAAGAGTTAGAGATGGTTACGGAGTGTTTGGACAACATTTATACCCATTTCTCCCAAAAGAGGCTAAAACCAACAAAAACATTGCTTAGAAGTAGTAAACCGCTTTGTTAGTGTTTCTATTGTCAAAATGTATCACAATCCAATGCATTTGACTTATCATAAGAGTTAGAGATGGTTACGGAGTGTTTGGACAACACTTATACCCATTTTCTCCCAAAAGAGGCTAGAACCAACAAAAACATTGCTTAGAAGTAGTAAACCGCTTTGTTAGTGTTTCTATTGTCAAAATGTATCACAATCCAATGCATTTGACTTATTATAAGAGTTAGAGATGGTTACGGAGTGTTTGGACAACACTTATACCCATTTTCTCCCAAAAGAGGCTAGAACCAACAAAAACATTGCTTAGAAGTAGTAAACCGCTTTGTTAGTGTTTCTATTGTCAAAATGTATCACAATCCAATGCATTTGACTAATTATAAGAGTTAGAGATGGTTACGGAGTGTTTGGACAACATTTATACCCATTTTCTCCCAAAAGAGGCTAAAACCAACAAAAACATTGCTTAGAAGTAGTAAACCGCTTTGTTAGTGTTTCTATTGTCAAAATGTATCACAATCCAATGCATTTGACTTATTATAAGAGTTAGAGATGGTTACGGAGTGTTTGGACAACACTTATACCCATTTTCTCCCAAAAGAGGCTAGAACCAACAAAAACATTGCTTAGAAGTAGTAAACCGCTTTGTTAGTGTTTCTATTGTCAAAATGTATCACAATCCAATGCATTTGACTAATTATAAGAGTTAGAGATGGTTACGGAGTGTTTGGACAACATTTATACCCATTTTCTCCCAAAAGAGGCTAAAACCAACAAAAACATTGCTTAGAAGTAGTAAACCGCTTTGTTAGTGTTTCTATTGTCAAAATGTATCACAATCCAATGCATTTGACTAATTATAAGAGTTAGAGATGGTTACGGAGTGTTTGGACAACATTTATACCCATTTTCTCCCAAAAGAGGCTAAAACCAACAAAAACATTGCTTAGAAGTAGTAAACCGCTTTGTTAGTGTTTCTATTGTCAAAATGTATCACAATCCAATGCATTTGACTATTATAAGAGTTAGAGATGGTTACGGAGTGTTTGGACAACACTTATACCCATTTTCTCCCAAAAGAGGCTAGAACCAACAAAAACATTGCTTAGAAGTAGTAAACCGCTTTGTTAGTGTTTCTATTGTCAAAATGTATCACAATCCAATGCATTTGACTAATTATAAGAGTTAGAGATGGTTACGGAGTGTTTGGACAACATTTATACCCATTTTCTCCCAAAAGAGGCTAAAACCAACAAAAACATTGCTTAGAAGTAGTAAACCGCTTTGTTAGTGTTTCTATTGTCAAAATGTATCACAATCCAATGCATTTGACTAATTATAAGAGTTAGAGATGGTTACGGAGTGTTTGGACAACATTTATACCCATTTTCTCCCAAAAGAGGCTAAAACCAACAAAAACATTGCTTAGAAGTAGTAAACCGCTTTGTTAGTGTTTCTATTGTCAAAATGTATCACAATCCAATGCATTTGACTTATCATAAGAGTTAGAGATGGTTACGGAGTGTTTGGACAACACTTATACCCATTTTCTCCCAAAAGAGGCTAGAACCAACAAAAACATTGCTTAGAAGTAGTAAACCGCTTTGTTAGTGTTTCTATTGTCAAAATGTATCACAATCCAATGCATTTGACTTATCATAAGAGTTAGAGATGGTTACGGAGTGTTTGGACAACACTTATACCCATTTTCTCCCAAAAGAGGCTAGAACCAACAAAAACATTGCTTAGAAGTAGTAAACCGCTTTGTTAGTGTTTCTATTGTCAAAATGTATCACAATCCAATGCATTTGACTAATTATAAGAGTTAGAGATGGTTACGGAGTGTTTGGACAACATTTATACCCATTTTCTCCCAAAAGAGGCTAAAACCAACAAAAACATTGCTTAGAAGTAGTAAACCGCTTTGTTAGTGTTTCTATTGTCAAAATGTATCACAATCCAATGCATTTGACTTATTATAAGAGTTAGAGATGGTTACGGAGTGTTTGGACAACACTTATACCCATTTTCTCCCAAAAGAGGCTAGAACCAACAAAAACATTGCTTAGAAGTAGTAAACCGCTTTGTTAGTGTTTCTATTGTCAAAATGTATCACAATCCAATGCATTTGACTAATTATAAGAGTTAGAGATGGTTACGGAGTGTTTGGACAACATTTATACCCATTTTCTCCCAAAAGAGGCTAAAACCAACAAAAACATTGCTTAGAAGTAGTAAACCGCTTTGTTAGTGTTTCTATTGTCAAAATGTATCACAATCCAATGCATTTGACTAATTATAAGAGTTAGAGATGGTTACGGAGTGTTTGGACAACATTTATACCCATTTTCTCCCAAAAGAGGCTAAAACCAACAAAAACATTGCTTAGAAGTAGTAAACCGCTTTGTTAGTGTTTCTATTGTCAAAATGTATCACAATCCAATGCATTTGACTTATCATAAGAGTTAGAGATGGTTACGGAGTGTTTGGACAACACTTATACCCATTTTCTCCCAAAAGAGGCTAGAACCAACAAAAACATTGCTTAGAAGTAGTAAACCGCTTTGTTAGTGTTTCTATTGTCAAAATGTATCACAATCCAATGCATTTGACTAATTATAAGAGTTAGAGATGGTTACGGAGTGTTTGGACAACATTTATACCCATTTTCTCCCAAAAGAGGCTAAAACCAACAAAAACATTGCTTAGAAGTAGTAAACCGCTTTGTTAGTGTTTCTATTGTCAAAATGTATCACAATCCAATGCATTTGACTTATTATAAGAGTTAGAGATGGTTACGGAGTGTTTGGACAACACTTATACCCATTTTCTCCCAAAAGAGGCTAGAACCAACAAAAACATTGCTTAGAAGTAGTAAACCGCTTTGTTAGTGTTTCTATTGTCAAAATGTATCACAATCCAATGCATTTGACTAATTATAAGAGTTAGAGATGGTTACGGAGTGTTTGGACAACATTTATACCCATTTTCTCCCAAAAGAGGCTAAAACCAACAAAAACATTGCTTAGAAGTAGTAAACCGCTTTGTTAGTGTTTCTATTGTCAAAATGTATCACAATCCAATGCATTTGACTTATTATAAGAGTTAGAGATGGTTACGGAGTGTTTGGACAACACTTATACCCATTTTCTCCCAAAAGAGGCTAGAACCAACAAAAACATTGCTTAGAAGTAGTAAACCGCTTTGTTAGTGTTTCTATTGTCAAAATGTATCACAATCCAATGCATTTGACTAATTATAAGAGTTAGAGATGGTTACGGAGTGTTTGGACAACATTTATACCCATTTTCTCCCAAAAGAGGCTAAAACCAACAAAAACATTGCTTAGAAGTAGTAAACCGCTTTGTTAGTGTTTCTATTGTCAAAATGTATCACAATCCAATGCATTTGACTAATTATAAGAGTTAGAGATGGTTACGGAGTGTTTGGACAACATTTATACCCATTTTCTCCCAAAAGAGGCTAAAACCAACAAAAACATTGCTTAGAAGTAGTAAACCGCTTTGTTAGTGTTTCTATTGTCAAAATGTATCACAATCCAATGCATTTGACTAATTATAAGAGTTAGAGATGGTTACGGAGTGTTTGGACAACACTTATACCCATTTTCTCCCAAAAGAGGCTAGAACCAACAAAAACATTGCTTAGAAGTAGTAAACCGCTTTGTTAGTGTTTCTATTGTCAAAATGTATCACAATCCAATGCATTTGACTAATTATAAGAGTTAGAGATGGTTACGGAGTGTTTGGACAACACTTATACCCATTTTCTCCCAAAAGAGGCTAAAACCAACAAAAACATTGCTTAGAAGTAGTAAACCGCTTTGTTAGTGTTTCTATTGTCAAAATGTATCACAATCCAATGCATTTGACTAATTATAAGAGTTAGAGATGGTTACGGAGTGTTTGGACAACATTTATACCCATTTTCTCCCAAAAGAGGCTAAAACCAACAAAAACATTGCTTAGAAGTAGTAAACCGCTTTGTTAGTGTTTCTATTGTCAAAATGTATCACAATCCAATGCATTTGACTAATTATAAGAGTTAGAGATGGTTACGGAGTGTTTGGACAACACTTATACCCATTTTCTCCCAAAAGAGGCTAGAACCAACAAAAACATTGCTTAGAAGTAGTAAACCGCTTTGTTAGTGTTTCTATTGTCAAAATGTATCACAATCCAATGCATTTGACTAATTATAAGAGTTAGAGATGGTTACGGAGTGTTTGGACAACATTTATACCCATTTTCTCCCAAAAGAGGCTAAAACCAACAAAAACATTGCTTAGAAGTAGTAAACCGCTTTGTTAGTGTTTCTATTGTCAAAATGTATCACAATCCAATGCATTTGACTAATTATAAGAGTTAGAGATGGTTACGGAGTGTTTGGACAACACTTATACCCATTTTCTCCCAAAAGAGGCTAAAACCAACAAAAACATTGCTTAGAAGTAGTAAACCGCTTTGTTAGTGTTTCTATTGTCAAAATGTATCACAATCCAATGCATTTGACTAATTATAAGAGTTAGAGATGGTTACGGAGTGTTTGGACAACATTTATACCCATTTTCTCCCAAAAGAGGCTAAAACCAACAAAAACATTGCTTAGAAGTAGTAAACCGCTTTGTTAGTGTTTCTATTGTCAAAATGTATCACAATCCAATGCATTTGACTAATTATAAGAGTTAGAGATGGTTACGGAGTGTTTGGACAACATTTATACCCATTTTCTCCCAAAAGAGGCTAAAACCAACAAAAACATTGCTTAGAAGTAGTAAACCGCTTTGTTAGTGTTTCTATTGTCAAAATGTATCACAATCCAATGCATTTGACTAATTATAAGAGTTAGAGATGGTTACGGAGTGTTTGGACAACATTTATACCCATTTTCTCCCAAAAGAGGCTAAAACCAACAAAAACATTGCTTAGAAGTAGTAAACCGCTTTGTTAGTGTTTCTATTGTCAAAATGTATCACAATCCAATGCATTTGACTTATTATAAGAGTTAGAGATGGTTACGGAGTGTTTGGACAACACTTATACCCATTTTCTCCCAAAAGAGGCTAGAACCAACAAAAACATTGCTTAGAAGTAGTAAACCGCTTTGTTAGTGTTTCTATTGTCAAAATGTATCACAATCCAATGCATTTGACTAATTATAAGAGTTAGAGATGGTTACGGAGTGTTTGGACAACATTTATACCCATTTTCTCCCAAAAGAGGCTAAAACCAACAAAAACATTGCTTAGAAGTAGTAAACCGCTTTGTTAGTGTTTCTATTGTCAAAATGTATCACAATCCAATGCATTTGACTAATTATAAGAGTTAGAGATGGTTACGGAGTGTTTGGACAACATTTATACCCATTTTCTCCCAAAAGAGGCTAAAACCAACAAAAACATTGCTTAGAAGTAGTAAACCGCTTTGTTAGTGTTTCTATTGTCAAAATGTATCACAATCCAATGCATTTGACTAATTATAAGAGTTAGAGATGGTTACGGAGTGTTTGGACAACACTTATACCCATTTTCTCCCAAAAGAGGCTAGAACCAACAAAAACATTGCTTAGAAGTAGTAAACCGCTTTGTTAGTGTTTCTATTGTCAAAATGTATCACAATCCAATGCATTTGACTAATTATAAGAGTTAGAGATGGTTACGGAGTGTTTGGACAACATTTATACCCATTTTCTCCCAAAAGAGGCTAAAACCAACAAAAACATTGCTTAGAAGTAGTAAACCGCTTTGTTAGTGTTTCTATTGTCAAAATGTATCACAATCCAATGCATTTGACTAATTATAAGAGTTAGAGATGGTTACGGAGTGTTTGGACAACATTATACCCATTTTCTCCCAAAAGAGGCTAAAACCAACAAAAACATTGCTTAGAAGTAGTAAACCGCTTTGTTAGTGTTTCTATTGTCAAAATGTATCACAATCCAATGCATTTGACTAATTATAAGAGTTAGAGATGGTTACGGAGTGTTTGGACAACATTTATACCCATTTTCTCCCAAAAGAGGCTAAAACCAACAAAAACATTGCTTAGAAGTAGTAAACCGCTTTGTTAGTGTTTCTATTGTCAAAATGTATCACAATCCAATGCATTTGACTAATTATAAGAGTTAGAGATGGTTACGGAGTGTTTGGACAACACTTATACCCATTTTCTCCCAAAAGAGGCTAAAACCAACAAAAACATTGCTTAGAAGTAGTAAACCGCTTTGTTAGTGTTTCTATTGTCAAAATGTATCACAATCCAATGCATTTGACTAATTATAAGAGTTAGAGATGGTTACGGAGTGTTTGGACAACATTTATACCCATTTTCTCCCAAAAGAGGCTAAAACCAACAAAAACATTGCTTAGAAGTAGTAAACCGCTTTGTTAGTGTTTCTATTGTCAAAATGTATCACAATCCAATGCATTTGACTAATTATAAGAGTTAGAGATGGTTACGGAGTGTTTGGACAACATTTATACCCATTTTCTCCCAAAAGAGGCTAAAACCAACAAAAACATTGCTTAGAAGTAGTAAACCGCTTTGTTAGTGTTTCTATTGTCAAAATGTATCACAATCCAATGCATTTGACTAATTATAAGAGTTAGAGATGGTTACGGAGTGTTTGGACAACATTTATACCCATTTTCTCCCAAAAGAGGCTAGAACCAACAAAAACATTGCTTAGAAGTAGTAAACCGCTTTGTTAGTGTTTCTATTGTCAAAATGTATCACAATCCAATGCATTTGACTAATTATAAGAGTTAGAGATGGTTACGGAGTGTTTGGACAACATTTATACCCATTTTCTCCCAAAAGAGGCTAAAACCAACAAAAACATTGCTTAGAAGTAGTAAACCGCTTTGTTAGTGTTTCTATTGTCAAAATGTATCACAATCCAATGCATTTGACTAATTATAAGAGTTAGAGATGGTTACG
The DNA here is from genome assembly GCA_011420285.2 of Erysimum cheiranthoides. NCBI lineage: Eukaryota > Viridiplantae > Streptophyta > Magnoliopsida > Brassicales > Brassicaceae > Erysimum > Erysimum cheiranthoides. The sequence continues at coordinate 12,990,942 of CM022180.2, forward strand.
GAGTGTTTGGACAACATTTATACCCATTTTCTCCCAAAAGAGGCTAAAACCAACAAAAACATTGCTTAGAAGTAGTAAACCGCTTTGTTAGTGTTTCTATTGTCAAAATGTATCACAATCCAATGCATTTGACTAATTATAAGAGTTAGAGATGGTTACGGAGTGTTTGGACAACACTTATACCCATTTTCTCCCAAAAGAGGCTAGAACCAACAAAAACATTGCTTAGAAGTAGTAAACCGCTTTGTTAGTGTTTCTATTGTCAAAATGTATCACAATCCAATGCATTTGACTAATTATAAGAGTTAGAGATGGTTACGGAGTGTTTGGACAACATTTATACCCATTTTCTCCCAAAAGAGGCTAAAACCAACAAAAACATTGCTTAGAAGTAGTAAACCGCTTTGTTAGTGTTTCTATTGTCAAAATGTATCACAATCCAATGCATTTGACTAATTATAAGAGTTAGAGATGGTTACGGAGTGTTTGGACAACATTTATACCCATTTTCTCCCAAAAGAGGCTAAAACCAACAAAAACATTGCTTAGAAGTAGTAAACCGCTTTGTTAGTGTTTCTATTGTCAAAATGTATCACAATCCAATGCATTTGACTAATTATAAGAGTTAGAGATGGTTACGGAGTGTTTGGACAACATTTATACCCATTTTCTCCCAAAAGAGGCTAAAACCAACAAAAACATTGCTTAGAAGTAGTAAACCGCTTTGTTAGTGTTTCTATTGTCAAAATGTATCACAATCCAATGCATTTGACTAATTATAAGAGTTAGAGATGGTTACGGAGTGTTTGGACAACATTTATACCCATTTTCTCCCAAAAGAGGCTAAAACCAACAAAAACATTGCTTAGAAGTAGTAAACCGCTTTGTTAGTGTTTCTATTGTCAAAATGTATCACAATCCAATGCATTTGACTAATTATAAGAGTTAGAGATGGTTACGGAGTGTTTGGACAACATTTATACCCATTTTCTCCCAAAAGAGGCTAAAACCAACAAAAACATTGCTTAGAAGTAGTAAACCGCTTTGTTAGTGTTTCTATTGTCAAAATGTATCACAATCCAATGCATTTGACTAATTATAAGAGTTAGAGATGGTTACGGAGTGTTTGGACAACATTTATACCCATTTTCTCCCAAAAGAGGCTAAAACCAACAAAAACATTGCTTAGAAGTAGTAAACCGCTTTGTTAGTGTTTCTATTGTCAAAATGTATCACAATCCAATGCATTTGACTAATTATAAGAGTTAGAGATGGTTACGGAGTGTTTGGACAACATTTATACCCATTTTCTCCCAAAAGAGGCTAAAACCAACAAAAACATTGCTTAGAAGTAGTAAACCGCTTTGTTAGTGTTTCTATTGTCAAAATGTATCACAATCCAATGCATTTGACTAATTATAAGAGTTAGAGATGGTTACGGAGTGTTTGGACAACATTTATACCCATTTTCTCCCAAAAGAGGCTAAAACCAACAAAAACATTGCTTAGAAGTAGTAAACCGCTTTGTTAGTGTTTCTATTGTCAAAATGTATCACAATCCAATGCATTTGACTAATTATAAGAGTTAGAGATGGTTACGGAGTGTTTGGACAACATTTATACCCATTTTCTCCCAAAAGAGGCTAAAACCAACAAAAACATTGCTTAGAAGTAGTAAACCGCTTTGTTAGTGTTTCTATTGTCAAAATGTATCACAATCCAATGCATTTGACTAATTATAAGAGTTAGAGATGGTTACGGAGTGTTTGGACAACATTTATACCCATTTTCTCCCAAAAGAGGCTAAAACCAACAAAAACATTGCTTAGAAGTAGTAAACCGCTTTGTTAGTGTTTCTATTGTCAAAATGTATCACAATCCAATGCATTTGACTAATTATAAGAGTTAGAGATGGTTACGGAGTGTTTGGACAACATTTATACCCATTTTCTCCCAAAAGAGGCTAAAACCAACAAAAACATTGCTTAGAAGTAGTAAACCGCTTTGTTAGTGTTTCTATTGTCAAAATGTATCACAATCCAATGCATTTGACTAATTATAAGAGTTAGAGATGGTTACGGAGTGTTTGGACAACATTTATACCCATTTTCTCCCAAAAGAGGCTAAAACCAACAAAAACATTGCTTAGAAGTAGTAAACCGCTTTGTTAGTGTTTCTATTGTCAAAATGTATCACAATCCAATGCATTTGACTAATTATAAGAGTTAGAGATGGTTACGGAGTGTTTGGACAACACTTATACCCATTTTCTCCCAAAAGAGGCTAGAACCAACAAAAACATTGCTTAGAAGTAGTAAACCGCTTTGTTAGTGTTTCTATTGTCAAAATGTATCACAATCCAATGCATTTGACTAATTATAAGAGTTAGAGATGGTTACGGAGTGTTTGGACAACACTTATACCCATTTTCTCCCAAAAGAGGCTAAAACCAACAAAAACATTGCTTAGAAGTAGTAAACCGCTTTGTTAGTGTTTCTATTGTCAAAATGTATCACAATCCAATGCATTTGACTAATTATAAGAGTTAGAGATGGTTACGGAGTGTTTGGACAACATTTATACCCATTTTCTCCCAAAAGAGGCTAAAACCAACAAAAACATTGCTTAGAAGTAGTAAACCGCTTTGTTAGTGTTTCTATTGTCAAAATGTATCACAATCCAATGCATTTGACTAATTATAAGAGTTAGAGATGGTTACGGAGTGTTTGGACAACACTTATACCCATTTTCTCCCAAAAGAGGCTAGAACCAACAAAAACATTGCTTAGAAGTAGTAAACCGCTTTGTTAGTGTTTCTATTGTCAAAATGTATCACAATCCAATGCATTTGACTAATTATAAGAGTTAGAGATGGTTACGGAGTGTTTGGACAACATTTATACCCATTTTCTCCCAAAAGAGGCTAAAACCAACAAAAACATTGCTTAGAAGTAGTAAACCGCTTTGTTAGTGTTTCTATTGTCAAAATGTATCACAATCCAATGCATTTGACTAATTATAAGAGTTAGAGATGGTTACGGAGTGTTTGGACAACATTTATACCCATTTTCTCCCAAAAGAGGCTAAAACCAACAAAAACATTGCTTAGAAGTAGTAAACCGCTTTGTTAGTGTTTCTATTGTCAAAATGTATCACAATCCAATGCATTTGACTAATTATAAGAGTTAGAGATGGTTACGGAGTGTTTGGACAACATTTATACCCATTTTCTCCCAAAAGAGGCTAAAACCAACAAAAACATTGCTTAGAAGTAGTAAACCGCTTTGTTAGTGTTTCTATTGTCAAAATGTATCACAATCCAATGCATTTGACTAATTATAAGAGTTAGAGATGGTTACGGAGTGTTTGGACAACATTTATACCCATTTTCTCCCAAAAGAGGCTAAAACCAACAAAAACATTGCTTAGAAGTAGTAAACCGCTTTGTTAGTGTTTCTATTGTCAAAATGTATCACAATCCAATGCATTTGACTAATTATAAGAGTTAGAGATGGTTACGGAGTGTTTGGACAACACTTATACCCATTTTCTCCCAAAAGAGGCTAAAACCAACAAAAACATTGCTTAGAAGTAGTAAACCGCTTTGTTAGTGTTTCTATTGTCAAAATGTATCACAATCCAATGCATTTGACTAATTATAAGAGTTAGAGATGGTTACGGAGTGTTTGGACAACATTTATACCCATTTTCTCCCAAAAGAGGCTAAAACCAACAAAAACATTGCTTAGAAGTAGTAAACCGCTTTGTTAGTGTTTCTATTGTCAAAATGTATCACAATCCAATGCATTTGACTAATTATAAGAGTTAGAGATGGTTACGGAGTGTTTGGACAACATTTATACCCATTTTCTCCCAAAAGAGGCTAAAACCAACAAAAACATTGCTTAGAAGTAGTAAACCGCTTTGTTAGTGTTTCTATTGTCAAAATGTATCACAATCCAATGCATTTGACTAATTATAAGAGTTAGAGATGGTTACGGAGTGTTTGGACAACATTTATACCCATTTTCTCCCAAAAGAGGCTAAAACCAACAAAAACATTGCTTAGAAGTAGTAAACCGCTTTGTTAGTGTTTCTATTGTCAAAATGTATCACAATCCAATGCATTTGACTAATTATAAGAGTTAGAGATGGTTACGGAGTGTTTGGACAACATTTATACCCATTTTCTCCCAAAAGAGGCTAAAACCAACAAAAACATTGCTTAGAAGTAGTAAACCGCTTTGTTAGTGTTTCTATTGTCAAAATGTATCACAATCCAATGCATTTGACTAATTATAAGAGTTAGAGATGGTTACGGAGTGTTTGGACAACATTTATACCCATTTTCTCCCAAAAGAGGCTAAAACCAACAAAAACATTGCTTAGAAGTAGTAAACCGCTTTGTTAGTGTTTCTATTGTCAAAATGTATCACAATCCAATGCATTTGACTAATTATAAGAGTTAGAGATGGTTACGGAGTGTTTGGACAACATTTATACCCATTTTCTCCCAAAAGAGGCTAAAACCAACAAAAACATTGCTTAGAAGTAGTAAACCGCTTTGTTAGTGTTTCTATTGTCAAAATGTATCACAATCCAATGCATTTGACTAATTATAAGAGTTAGAGATGGTTACGGAGTGTTTGGACAACATTTATACCCATTTTCTCCCAAAAGAGGCTAAAACCAACAAAAACATTGCTTAGAAGTAGTAAACCGCTTTGTTAGTGTTTCTATTGTCAAAATGTATCACAATCCAATGCATTTGACTAATTATAAGAGTTAGAGATGGTTACGGAGTGTTTGGACAACATTTATACCCATTTTCTCCCAAAAGAGGCTAAAACCAACAAAAACATTGCTTAGAAGTAGTAAACCGCTTTGTTAGTGTTTCTATTGTCAAAATGTATCACAATCCAATGCATTTGACTAATTATAAGAGTTAGAGATGGTTACGGAGTGTTTGGACAACACTTATACCCATTTTCTCCCAAAAGAGGCTAAAACCAACAAAAACATTGCTTAGAAGTAGTAAACCGCTTTGTTAGTGTTTCTATTGTCAAAATGTATCACAATCCAATGCATTTGACTAATTATAAGAGTTAGAGATGGTTACGGAGTGTTTGGACAACATTTATACCCATTTTCTCCCAAAAGAGGCTAAAACCAACAAAAACATTGCTTAGAAGTAGTAAACCGCTTTGTTAGTGTTTCTATTGTCAAAATGTATCACAATCCAATGCATTTGACTAATTATAAGAGTTAGAGATGGTTACGGAGTGTTTGGACAACATTTATACCCATTTTCTCCCAAAAGAGGCTAAAACCAACAAAAACATTGCTTAGAAGTAGTAAACCGCTTTGTTAGTGTTTCTATTGTCAAAATGTATCACAATCCAATGCATTTGACTAATTATAAGAGTTAGAGATGGTTACGGAGTGTTTGGACAACACTTATACCCATTTTCTCCCAAAAGAGGCTAAAACCAACAAAAACATTGCTTAGAAGTAGTAAACCGCTTTGTTAGTGTTTCTATTGTCAAAATGTATCACAATCCAATGCATTTGACTAATTATAAGAGTTAGAGATGGTTACGGAGTGTTTGGACAACATTTATACCCATTTTCTCCCAAAAGAGGCTAAAACCAACAAAAACATTGCTTAGAAGTAGTAAACCGCTTTGTTAGTGTTTCTATTGTCAAAATGTATCACAATCCAATGCATTTGACTAATTATAAGAGTTAGAGATGGTTACGGAGTGTTTGGACAACACTTATACCCATTTTCTCCCAAAAGAGGCTAAAACCAACAAAAACATTGCTTAGAAGTAGTAAACCGCTTTGTTAGTGTTTCTATTGTCAAAATGTATCACAATCCAATGCATTTGACTAATTATAAGAGTTAGAGATGGTTACGGAGTGTTTGGACAACATTTATACCCATTTTCTCCCAAAAGAGGCTAAAACCAACAAAAACATTGCTTAGAAGTAGTAAACCGCTTTGTTAGTGTTTCTATTGTCAAAATGTATCACAATCCAATGCATTTGACTAATTATAAGAGTTAGAGATGGTTACGGAGTGTTTGGACAACATTTATACCCATTTTCTCCCAAAAGAGGCTAAAACCAACAAAAACATTGCTTAGAAGTAGTAAACCGCTTTGTTAGTGTTTCTATTGTCAAAATGTATCACAATCCAATGCATTTGACTAATTATAAGAGTTAGAGATGGTTACGGAGTGTTTGGACAACATTTATACCCATTTTCTCCCAAAAGAGGCTAAAACCAACAAAAACATTGCTTAGAAGTAGTAAACCGCTTTGTTAGTGTTTCTATTGTCAAAATGTATCACAATCCAATGCATTTGACTAATTATAAGAGTTAGAGATGGTTACGGAGTGTTTGGACAACATTTATACCCATTTTCTCCCAAAAGAGGCTAAAACCAACAAAAACATTGCTTAGAAGTAGTAAACCGCTTTGTTAGTGTTTCTATTGTCAAAATGTATCACAATCCAATGCATTTGACTATCATAAGAGTTAGAGATGGTTACGGAGTGTTTGGACAACACTTATACCCATTTTCTCCCAAAAGAGGCTAAAACCAACAAAAACATTGCTTAGAAGTAGTAAACCGCTTTGTTAGTGTTTCTATTGTCAAAATGTATCACAATCCAATGCATTTGACTAATTATAAGAGTTAGAGATGGTTACGGAGTGTTTGGACAACATTTATACCCATTTTCTCCCAAAAGAGGCTAAAACCAACAAAAACATTGCTTAGAAGTAGTAAACCGCTTTGTTAGTGTTTCTATTGTCAAAATGTATCACAATCCAATGCATTTGACTAATTATAAGAGTTAGAGATGGTTACGGAGTGTTTGGACAACATTTATACCCATTTTCTCCCAAAAGAGGCTAAAACCAACAAAAACATTGCTTAGAAGTAGTAAACCGCTTTGTTAGTGTTTCTATTGTCAAAATGTATCACAATCCAATGCATTTGACTAATTATAAGAGTTAGAGATGGTTACGGAGTGTTTGGACAACATTTATACCCATTTTCTCCCAAAAGAGGCTAAAACCAACAAAAACATTGCTTAGAAGTAGTAAACCGCTTTGTTAGTGTTTCTATTGTCAAAATGTATCACAATCCAATGCATTTGACTAATTATAAGAGTTAGAGATGGTTACGGAGTGTTTGGACAACACTTATACCCATTTTCTCCCAAAAGAGGCTAAAACCAACAAAAACATTGCTTAGAAGTAGTAAACCGCTTTGTTAGTGTTTCTATTGTCAAAATGTATCACAATCCAATGCATTTGACTAATTATAAGAGTTAGAGATGGTTACGGAGTGTTTGGACAACATTTATACCCATTTTCTCCCAAAAGAGGCTAAAACCAACAAAAACATTGCTTAGAAGTAGTAAACCGCTTTGTTAGTGTTTCTATTGTCAAAATGTATCACAATCCAATGCATTTGACTAATTATAAGAGTTAGAGATGGTTACGGAGTGTTTGGACAACATTTATACCCATTTTCTCCCAAAAGAGGCTAAAACCCAAC
>CM022180.2:12998615-13020574 GCA_011420285.2 Erysimum cheiranthoides
CTTTAGAAGAAGTAAATAGCTTTTTACTGTTTCTATGGTCAAAATGGTCACAATCCAATGTATTTGACTAATTATAAGAGTTAGAGATGGATACGGAGTGTTTGGACAACACTTATACCCATTTTCTCCCAAAAGAGGCGAAAACCAACAACAAATTCCTTAGAAGAAGTAAATAGCTTTGTTAGTGTTTCTATGGTCAAAATGTGTCACAATCCAATGCATTTGACTAATTATAAGAGTTAGAGATGGATACGAAGTGTTTTGAGAAACACTTATACCCATTTTTTCCCAAAAGAGGTGAAAACCAACAACAAATTCTTTAGAAGAAGTAAATAGCTTTGTTACTGATTCTATGGTCAAAATGGTCACAATCCAATGTATTTGACTAATTATAAGAGTTAGAGATGGATACGGAGTGTTTAGACAACACTTATACCCATTTTCTCCCAAAAGAGGCTAAAACCAACAAAAACATTGCTTAGAAGTAGTAAACCGCTTTGTTAGTGTTTCTATTGTCAAAATGTATCACAATCCAATGCATTTGACTAATTATAAGAGTTAGAGATGGATACGGAGTGTTTGGACAACAGTTATACCTATTTTCTCCCAAAAGAGGCGAAAACCAACAACAAAATCTTTAGAAGAAGTAAATAGCTTTGTTACTGTTTCTATGGTCAAAATGGTCACAATCCAATGTATTTGACTAATTATAAGAGTTAGAGATGGATACGGAGTGTTTGGTCAACACTTATACCCATTTTCTCCCAAAAGAGGCGAAAACCAACAACAAATTCTTTAGAAGAAGTAAATAGCTTTGTTACTGTTTCTATGGTCAAAATGGTCACAATCCAATGATTTGACTAATTATATGAGTTAGAGATGGATACGGAGTGTTTGGACAACACTTATACCCTTTTCTCCCAAAAGAGGCGAAAAACCAACAACAAATTCTTAGAAGAAGTAAATAGCTTTGTTAGTGTTTCTATGGTCAAAATGTGTCACAATCCAATGCATTTGACTAATTATAAGAGTTAGAGATGGATACGAAGTGTTTGGACACACTTATACCCATTTTCTCCCAAAAGAGGCGAAAACCAACAACAAATTCTTTAGAAGAAGTAAATAGCTTTGTTACTGTTTCTATGGTCAAAATGGTCACAATCCAATGTATTTGACTAATTATAAGAGTTAGAGATGGATACGGAGTGTTTGGACAACACTTATACCCATTTTCTCCCAAAAGAGGCGAAAACCAACAACAAATTCCTTTAGAAGAAGTAAATAGCTTTGTTAGTGTTTCTATGGTCAAAATGGTCACAATCCAATGTATTTGACTAATTATAAGAGTTAGAGATGGATACGGAGTGTTTAGGACAACACTTATACCCATTTTCTCCCAAAAGAGGCTAAAACCAACAAAAACATTGCTTAGAAGTAGTAAAACCGCTTTGTTAGTGTTTCTATTGTCAAAATGTATCACAATCCAATGCATTTGACTAATTATAAGAGTAAGAGATGGATACGGAGTGTTTGGACAACACTTATACCCATTTTCTCCCAAAAGAGGTGAAAACCAACAACAAATTCTTTAGAAGAAGTAAATAGCTTTGTTACTGTTTCTATGGTCAAAATGGTCACAATCCAATGTATTTGACTAATTATAAGAGTTAGAGATGGATACGGAGTGTTTGGACAACACTTATACCCATTTTCTCCCAAAAGAGGCGAAAACCAACAACAAATTCCTTAGAAGAAGTAAATAGCTTTGTTAGTGTTTCTATGGTCAAAATGTGTCACAATCCAATGCATTTGACTAATTATAAGAGTTAGAGATGGATACGGAGTGTTTGGACAACACTTATACCCATTTTCTCCCAAAAGAGGCGAAAACCAACAACAAATTCTTTAGAAGAAGTAAATAGCTTTGTTACTGTTTCTATGGTCAAAATGGTCACAATCCAATGTATTTGACTAATTATAAGAGTTAGAGATGGATACGGAGTGTTTGGACAACACTTATACCCATTTTCTCCCAAAAGAGGCGAAAACCAACAACAAATTCCTTAGAAGAAGTAAATAGCTTTGTTAGTGTTTCTATGGTCAAAATGTGTCACAATCCAATGCATTTGACTAATTATAAGAGTTAGAGATGGATACGGAGTGTTTGGACAACACTTATACCCATTTTCTCCCAAAAGAGGTGAAAACCAACAACAAATTCTTTAGAAGAAGTAAATAGCTTTGTTACTGATTCTATGGTCAAAATGGTCACAATCCAATGTATTTGACTAATTATAAGAGTTAGAGATGGATACGGAGTGTTTTAGACAACACTTATACCCATTTTCTCCCAAAAGAGGCTAAAACCAACAAAACATGCCTTAGAAGTAGTAAAACGCTTTGTTAGTGTTTCTATTGTCAAAATGTATCACAATCCAATGCATTTGACTAATTATAAGAGTTAGAGATGGATACGGAGTGTTTGGACAACACGTTATACCCATTTTCTCCCAAAAGAGGCGAAAACCAACAACAACTCTTTAGAAGAAGTAAAATAGCTTTGTTACTGTTTCTATGGTCAAAATGGTCACAATCCAATGTATTTGACTAATTATAAGAGTTAGAGATGGATACGGAGTGTTTGGTCAACACTTATACCCATTTTCTCCCAAAAGAGGCGAAAACCAACAACAAATTCTTTAGAAGAAGTAAATAGCTTTGTTACTGTTTCTATGGTCAAAATGGTCACAATCCAATGTATTTGACTAATTATATGAGTTAGAGATGGATACGGAGTGTTTGGACAACACTTATACCCATTTTCTCCCAAAAGAGGCGAAAACCAACAACAAATTCCTTAGAAGAAGTAAATAGCTTTGTTAGTGTTTCTATGGTCAAAATGTGTCACAATCCAATGCATTTGACTAATTATAAGAGTTAGAGATGGATACGAAGTGTTTGGACAACACTTATACCCATTTTCTCCCAAAAGAGGCGAAAACCAACAACAAATTCTTTAGAAGAAGTAAATAGCTTTGTTACTGTTTCTATGGTCAAAATGGTCACAATCCAATGTATTTGACTAATTATAAGAGTTAGAGATGGATACGGAGTGTTTGGACAACACTTATACCCATTTTCTCCCAAAAGAGGCGAAAACCAACAACAAATTCCTTATAAGAAGTAAATAGCTTTGTTAGTGTTTCTATGGTCAAAATGTGTCACAATCCAATGCATTTGACTAATTATAAGAGTTAGAGATGGATACGGAGTGTTTAGACAACACTTATACCCATTTTCTCCCAAAAGAGGCTAAAACCAACAAAAACATTGCTTAGAAGTAGTAAACCGCTTTGTTAGTGTTTCTATTGTCAAAATGTATCACAATCCAATGCATTTGACTAATTATAAGAGTAAGAGATGGATACGGAGTGTTTGGACAACACTTATACCCATTTTCTCCCAAAAGAGGTGAAAACCAACAACAAATTCTTTAGAAGAAGTAAATAGCTTTGTTACTGTTTCTATGGTCAAAATGGTCACAATCCAATGTATTTGACTAATTATAAGAGTTAGAGATGGATACGGAGTGTTTGGACAACACTTATACCCATTTTCTCCCAAAAGAGGCGAAAACCAACAACAAATTCCTTAGAAGAAGTAAATAGCTTTGTTAGTGTTTCTATGGTCAAAATGTGTCACAATCCAATGCATTTGACTAATTATAAGAGTTAGAGATGGATACGGAGTGTTTGGACAACACTTATACCCATTTTCTCCCAAAAGAGGCGAAAACCAACAACAAATTCTTTAGAAGAAGTAAATAGCTTTGTTACGTGTTTCTATGGTCAAAATGGTCACAATCCAATGCTATTTGACTAATTATAAGAGTTAGAGATGGATACGGAGTGTTTGGACAACACTTATACCCATTTTCTCCCAAAAGAGGCGAAAACCAACAACAAATTCTTTAGAAGAAGTAAATAGCTTTGTTACTGTTTCTATGGTCAAAATGGTCACAATCCAATGTATTTGACTAATTATAAGAGTTAGAGATGGATACGGAGTGTTTAGACAACACTTATACCCATTTTCTCCCAAAAGAGGCTAAAACCAACAACAACATTCTTAGAAGTAGTAAATACGCTTTGTTAGTGTTTCTATGGTCAAAATGTATCACAATCCAATGCATTTGACTAATTATAAGAGTTAGAGATGGATACGGAGTGTTTGGACAACACTTATACCCATTTTCTCCCAAAAGAGGTGAAAACCAACAACAAATTCTTTAGAAGAAGTAAATAGCTTTGTTACTGTTTCTATGGTCAAAATGGTCACAATCCAATGTATTTGACTAATTATAAGAGTTAGAGATGGATACGGAGTGTTTGGACAACACTTATACCCATTTTCTCCCAAAAGAGTTGAAAACCAACAACAAAATCCTTAGAAGAAGTAAATAGCTTTGTTAGTGTTTCTATGGTCAAAATGGTCACAATCCAATGTATTTGACTAATTATAAGAGTTAGAGATGGATACAGAGTGTTTGGACAACACTTATACCCATTTTCTCCCAAAAGAGGCGAAAACCAACAACAAATTCTTTAGAAGAAGTAAATAGCTTTGTTACTGTTTCTATGGTCAAATTGTGTCACAATCCAATGCATTTGACTAATTATAAGAGTTAGAGATGGATACGAGTGTTTGGACAACACTTATACCCATTTTCTCCCAAAAGAGGCGAAAACCAACAACAAATTCTTAGAAGAAGTAAATAGCTTTGTTAGTGTTTCTATGGTCAAAATGTGTCACAATCCAATGCATTTGACTAATTATAAGAGTTAGAGATGGATACGAGTGTTTGGACAACACTTATACCCATTTTCTCCCAAAAGAGGCGAAAACCAACAACAAATTCTTTAGAAGAAGTAAATAGCTTTGTTACTGTTTCTATGGTCAAAATGGTCACAATCCAATGTATTTGACTAATTATAAGAGTTAGAGATGGATACGGAGTGTTTGGACAACACTTATACCCATTTTCTCCCAAAAGAGGCGAAAACCAACAACAAATTCCTTAGAAGAAGTAAATAGCTTTGTTAGTGTTTCTATGGTCAAAATGTGTCACAATCCAATGCATTTGACTAATTATAAGAGTTAGAGATGGATACGAAGTGTTTGGACAACACTTATACCCATTTTCTCCCAAAAGAGGCGAAAACCAACAACAAATTCTTTAGAAGAAGTAAATAGCTTTGTTACTGTTTCTATGTTCAAAATGGTCACAATCCAATGCATTTGACTAATTATAAGAGTTAGAGATGGATACGGAGTGTTTGGACAACACTTATACCCATTTTCTCCCAAAAGAGGTGAAAACCAACAACAAATTCTTTAGAAGAAGTAAATAGCTTTGTTACTGTTTCTATGGTCAAAATGGTCACAATCCAATGTATTTGACTAATTATAAGAGTTAGAGATGGATACGGAGTGTTTGGACAACACTTATACCCATTTTCTCCCAAAAGAGGCGAAAACCAACAACAAATTCCTTAGAAGAAGTAAATAGCTTTGTTAGTGTTTCTATGGTCAAAATGTGTCACAATCCAATGCATTTGACTAATTATAAGAGTTAGAGATGGATACGGAGTGTTTGGACAACACTTATACCCATTTTCTCCCAAAAGAGGCGAAAACCAACAACAAATTCTTTAGAAGAAGTAAATAGCTTTGTTACTGTTTCTATGGTCAAAATGGTCACAATCCAATGTATTTGACTAATTATAAGAGTTAGAGATGGATACGGAGTGTTTGGACAACACTTATACCCATTTTCTCCCAAAAGAGGCGAAAACCAACAACAAATTCTTTAGAAGAAGTAAATAGCTTTGTTACTGTTTCTATGGTCAAAATGGTCACAATCCAATGTATTTGACTAATTATAAGAGTTAGAGATGGATACGGAGTGTTTGGACAACACTTATACCCATTTTCTCCCAAAAGAGGCGAAAACCAACAACAAATTCCTTAGAAGAAGTAAATAGCTTTGTTAGTGTTTCTATGGTCAAAATGTGTCACAATCCAATGCATTTGACTAATTATAAGAGTTAGAGATGGATACGGAGTGTTTGGACAACACTTATACCCATTTTCTCCCAAAAGAGGCGAAAACCAACAACAAATTCTTTAGAAGAAGTAAATAGCTTTGTTACTGTTTCTATGGTCAAAATGGTCACAATCCAATGTATTTGACTAATTATAAGAGTTAGAGATGGATACGGAGTGTTTGGACAACACTTATACCCATTTTCTCCCAAAAGAGGCGAAAACCAACAACAAATTCTTAGAAGAAGTAAATAGCTTTGTTAGTGTTTCTATGGTCAAAATGTGTCACAATCCAATGCATTTGACTAATTATAAGAGTTAGAGATGGATACGGAGTGTTTGGACAACACTTATACCCATTTTCTCCCAAAAGAGGCGAAAACCAACAACAAATTCTTTAGAAGAAGTAAATAGCTTTGTTACTGTTTCTATGGTCAAAATGGTCACAATCCAATGTATTTGACTAATTATAAGAGTAAGAGATGGATACGGAGTGTTTGGACAACACTTATACCCATTTTCTCCCAAAAGAGGTGAAAACCAACAACAAATTCTTTAGAAGAAGTAAATAGCTTTGTTACTCTTTCTATGGTCAAAATGGTCACAATCCAATGTATTTGACTAATTATAAGAGTTAGAGATGGATACGGAGTGTTTGGACAACACTTATACCCATTTTCTCCCAAAAAAGGCGAAAACCAACAACAAATTCCTTAGAAGAAGTAAATAGCTTTGTTAGTGTTTCTATGGTCAAAATGTGTCACAATCCAATGTATTTGACTAATTATAAGAGTTAGAGATGGATACAGAGTGTTTGGACAACACTTATACCCATTTTCTCCCAAAAGAGGCGAAAACCAACAACAAATTCTTTAGAAGAAGTAAATAGCTTTGTTACTGTTGCTATGGTCAAAATGGTCACAATCCAATGTATTTGACTAATTATAAGAGTTAGAGATGGATACGGAGTGTTTGGACAACACTTATACCCATTTTCTCCCAAAAGAGGCGAAAACCAACAACAAATTCCTTAGAAGAAGTAAATAGCTTTGTTAGTGTTTCTATGGTCAAAATGTGTCACAATCCAATGCATTTGACTAATTATAAGAGTTAGAGATGGATACGGAGTGTTTGGACAACACTTATACCCATTTTCTCCCAAAAGAGGCGAAAACCAACAACAAATTCCTTAGAAGAAGTAAATAGCTTTGTTAGTGTTTCTATGGTCAAAATGTGTCACAATCCAATGCATTTGACTAATTATAAGAGTTAGAGATGGATACGGAGTGTTTGGACAACACTTATACCCATTTTCTCCCAAAAGAGGCGAAAACCAACAACAAATTCTTAGAAGAAGTAAATAGCTTTGTTAGTGTTTCTATGGTCAAAATGGTCACAATCCAATGTATTTGACTAATTATAAGAGTTAGAGATGGATACGGAGTGTTTGGACAACACTTATACCCATTTTCTCCCAAAAGAGGCGAAAACCAACAACAAATTCTTTAGAAGAAGTAAATAGCTTTGTTACTGTTTCTATGGTCAAAATGTGTCACAATCCAATGCATTTGACTAATTATAAGAGTTAGAGATGGATACGGAGTGTTTGGACAACACTTATACCCATTTTCTCCCAAAAGAGGCGAAAACCAACAACAAATTCTTTAGAAGAAGTAAATAGCTTTGTTACTGTTTCTATGGTCAAAATGGTCACAATCCAATGTATTTGACTAATTATAAGAGTTAGAGATGGATACGGAGTGTTTGGACAACACTTATACCCATTTTCTCCCAAAAGAGGCGAAAACCAACAACAAATTCCTTAGAAGAAGTAAATAGCTTTGTTAGTGTTTCTATGGTCAAAATGTGTCACAATCCAATGCATTTGACTAATTATAAGAGTTAGAGATGGATACGGAGTGTTTAGGACAACACTTATACCCATTTTCTCCCAAAAGAGGCGAAAACCAACAACAAATTCTTAGAAGAAGTAAATAGCTTTGTTACTGATTCTATGGTCAAAATGGTCACAATCCAATGTATTTGACTAATTATAAGAGTTAGAGATGGATACGGAGTGTTTAGACAACACTTATACCCATTTTCTCCCAAAAGAGGCTAAAACCAACAAAAACATTGCTTAGAAGTAGTAAACCGCTTTGTTAGTGTTTCTATTGTCAAAATGTATCACAATCCAATGTATTTGACTAATTATAAGAGTTAGAGATGGATACGGAGTGTTTGGACAACACTTATACCCATTTTCTCCCAAAAGAGGCGAAAACCAACAACAAATTCCTTAGAAGAAGTAAATAGCTTTGTTAGTGTTTCTATGGTCAAAATGTGTCACAATCCAATGCATTTGACTAATTATAAGAGTTAGAGATGGATACGAAGTGTTTGGACAACACTTATACCCATTTTCTCCCAAAAGAGGCGAAAACCAACAACAAATTCTTTAGAAGAAGTAAATAGCTTTGTTACTGTTTCTATGGTCAAAATGGTCACAATCCAATGTATTTGACTAATTATAAGAGTTAGAGATGGATACGGAGTGTTTGGACAACACTTATACCCATTTTCTCCCAAAAGAGGCGAAAACCAACAACAAATTCCTTAGAAGAAGTAAATAGCTTTGTTAGTGTTTCTATGGTCAAAATGTGTCACAATCCAATGCATTTGACTAATTATAAGAGTTAGAGATGGATACGGAGTGTTTGGACAACACTTATACCCATTTTCTCCCAAAAGAGGCGAAAACCAACAACAAATTCTTTAGAAGAAGTAAATAGCTTTGTTACTGTTTCTATGGTCAAAATGGTCACAATCCAATGTATTTGACTAATTATAAGAGTTAGAGATGGAAACGGAGTGTTTAGACAACAATTATACCCATTTTCTCCCAAAAGAGGCTAAAACCAACAAAAACATTGCTTAGAAGTAGTAAACCGCTTTGTTAGTGTTTCTATTGTCAAAATTTATCACAATCCAATGCATTTGACTAATTATAAGAGTTAGAGATGGATACGGAGTGTTTGGACAACACTTATACCCATTTTCTCCCAAAAGAGGTGAAAACCAACAACAAATTCTTTAGAAGAAGTAAATAGCTTTGTTACTGTTTCTATGGTCAAAATGGTCACAATCCAATGTATTTGACTAATTATAAGAGTTAGAGATGGATACGGAGTGTTTGGACAACACTGATAGCCATTTTCTCCCAAAAGAGGCGAAAACCAACAACAAATTCCTTAGAAGAAGTAAATAGCTTTCTTCGTGTTTCTATGGTCAAAATGTGTCACAATCCAATGCATTTGACTAATTATAAGAGTTAGAGATGGATACGGAGTGTTTGGACAACACTTATACCCATTTTCTCCCAAAAGAGGCGAAAACCAACAACAAATTCTTTAGAAGAAGTAAATAGCTTTGTTACTGTTTCTATGGTCAAAATGGTCACAATCCAATGTATTTGACTAATTATAAGAGTTAGAGATGGATACGGAGTGTTTGGACAACACTTATACCCATTTTCTCCCAAAAGAGGCGAAAACCAACAACAAATTCCTTAGAAGAAGTAAATATCTTTGTTAGTGTTTCTATGGTCAAAATGTGTCACAATCCAATGCATTTGACTAATTATAAGAGTTAGAGATGGATACGGAGTGTTTAGAGAACACTTATACCCATTTTTTCCCAAAAGAGGTGAAAACCAACAACAAATTCTTTAGAAGAAGTAAATAGCTTTGTTACTGATTCTATGGTCAAAATGGTCACAATCCAATGTATTTGACTAATTATAAGAGTTAGAGATGGATACGGAGTGTTTAGGCAACACTTATACCCATTTTCTCCCAAAAGAGGCTAAAACCAACAAAAACATTGCTTAAAAGTAGTAAACCGCTTTGTTACTGTTTCTATGGTCAAAATGGTCACAATCCAATGTATTTGACTAATTATAAGAGTTAGAGATGGATACGGAGTGTTTGGACAACACTTATACCCATTTTCTCCCAAAAGAGGCGAAAACCAACAACAAATTCCTTAGAAGAAGTAAATAGCTTTGTTAGTGTTTCTATGGTCAAAATGTGTCACAATCCAATGCATTTGACTAATTATAAGAGTTAGAGATGGATACGAAGTGTTTGGACAACACTTATACCCATTTTCTCCCAAAAGAGGCGAAAACCAACAACAAATTCTTTAGAAGAAGTAAATAGCTTTGTTACTGTTTCTATGGTCAAAATGGTCACAATCCAATGTATTTGACTAATTATAAGAGTTAGAGATGGATAAAGAGTGTTTGGACAACACTTATACCCATTTTCTCCCAAAGAGGCGAAAACCAACAACAAATTCCTTAGAAGAAGTAAATAGCTTTGTTAGTGTTTCTATGGTCAAAATGTGTCACAATCCAATGCATTTGACTAATTATAAGAGTTAGAGATGGATACGGAGTGTTTGGACAACACTTATACCAATTTTCTCCCAAAAGAGGCGAAAGCCAACAACAAATTCTTTAGAAGAAGTAAATAGCTTTGTTACTGTTTCTATGGTCAAAATGGTCACAATCCAATGTATTTGACTAATTATAAGAGTTAGAGATGGATACGGAGTGTTTAGACAACACTTATACCCATTTTCTCCCAAAAGAGGCTAAAACCAACAAAAACATTGTTTAGAAGTAGTAAACCGCTTTGTTAGTGTTTCTATTGTCAAAATGTATCACAATCTAATGCATTTGACTAATTATAAGAGTTAGAGATGGATACGGAGTGTTTGGACAACAGTTTATACCTATTTTCTCCCAAAAGAGGCGAAAACCAACAACAAATCTTTAGAAGAAGTAAATAGCTTTGTTACTGTTTCTATGGTCAAAATGGTCACAATCCAATGTATTTGACTAATTATAAGAGTTAGAGATGGATACGGAGTGTTTGGACAACACTTATACCCATTTTCTCCCAAAAGAGGCGAAAACCAACAACAAATTCCTTAGAAGAAGTAAATAGCTTTGTTCGTGTTTCTATGGTCAAAATGTGTCACAATCCAATGTATTTGACTAATTATAAGAGTTAGAGATGGATACGGAGTGTTTGGACAACACTTATACCCATTTTCTCCCAAAAGAGGCGAAAACCAACAACAAATTCCTTAGAAGAAGTAAATAGCTTTGTTAGTGTTTCTATGGTCAAAATGTGTCACAATCCAATGCATTTGACTAATTATAAGAGTTAGAGATGGATACGAAGTGTTTGGACAACACTTATACCCATTTTCTCCCAAAAGAGGCGAAAACCAACAACAAATTCTTTAGAAGAAGTAAATAGCTTTGTTACTGTTTCTATGGTCAAAATGGTCACAATCCAATGTATTTGACTAATTATAAGAGTTAGAGATGGATACGGAGTGTTTGGACAACACTTATACCCATTTTCTCCCAAAAGAGGCGAAAACCAACAACAAATTCCTTAGAAGAAGTAAATAGCTTTGTTATTGTTTCTATGGTCAAAATGTGTCACAATCCAATGCATTTGACTAATTATAAGAGTTAGAGATGGATACGGAGTGTTTGGACAACACTTATACCCATTTTCTCCCAAAAGAGGCGAAAACCAACAACAAATTCTTTAGAAGAAGTAAATAGCTTTGTTACTGTTTCTATGGTCAAAATGGTCACAATCCAATGTATTTGACTAATTATAAGAGTTAGAGATGGATACGGAGTGTTTAGACAACACTTATACCCATTTTCTCCCAAAAGAGGCTAAAACCAACAAAAACATTGTTTAGAAGTAGTAAACCGCTTTGTTAGTGTTTCTATTGTCAAAATGTATCACAATCTAATGCATTTGACTAATTATAAGAGTTAGAGATGGATACGGAGTGTTTGGACAACAGTTATACCTATTTTCTCCCAAAAGAGGCGAAAACTAACAACAAAATCTTTAGAAGAAGTAAATAGCTTTGTTACTGTTTCTATGGTCAAAATGGTCACAATCCAATGTATTTGACTAATTATAAGAGTTAGAGATGGATACGGAGTGTTTGGACAACACTTATACCCATTTTCTCCCAAAAGAGGCGAAAACCAACAACAAATTCCTTAGAAGAAGTAAATAGCTTTGTTATTGTTTCTATGGTCAAAATGTGTCACAATCCAATGCATTTGACTAATTATAAGAGTTAGAGATGGATACGGAGTGTTTGGACAACACTTATACCCATTTTCTCCCAAAAGAGGCGAAAACCAACAACAAATTCTTTAGAAGAAGTAAATAGCTTTGTTACTGTTTCTATGGTCAAAATGGTCACAATCCAATGTATTTGACTAATTATAAGAGTTAGAGATGGATACGGAGTGTTTAGACAACACTTATACCCATTTTCTCCCAAAAGAGGCTAAAACCAACAAAAACATTGTTTAGAAGTAGTAAACCGCTTTGTTAGTGTTTCTATTGTCAAAATGTATCACAATCTAATGCATTTGACTAATTATAAGAGTTAGAGATGGATACGGAGTGTTTGGACAACAGTTATACCTATTTTCTCCCAAAAGAGGCGAAAACCAACAACAAAATCTTTAGAAGAAGTAAATAGCTTTGTTACTGTTTCTATGGTCAAAATGGTCACAATCCAATGTATTTGACTAATTATAAGAGTTAGAGATGGATACGGAGTGTTTGGACAACACTTATACCCATTTTCTCCCAAAAGAGGCGAAAACCAACAACAAATTCTTTAGAAGAAGTAAATAGCTTTGTGATATGTCTATATTTTACATGTTTTAAGCATTCATTTCTCATCATTTCAGCACTGTTTCATCCTCTAATCATACCATCTTTAGTCATTTGTAGTCATTTTGCATGATTAGTAGGTTGTTGCATGAGTATTGCATACATACTTGCATTTGGAGTTGTTTAGGTACCAAAAGGAGCTGTTTATGGGAAGAAAGGAGCTGGATCGACCAAGCCACTCGAGCAACTGATCGATCTACTGTTTGCGAGCTTCCTACCTAATTTTCGGTTGGGATTCAGCTTCCGACGTCTTCATCAAAGTTGTAGATAATTGAGTCAGCTTTCCAATGCCGGTGGTTTCAGGTCAATCGGAGTTGTGGTTCGAAAGTTACGCCTGTTTTAACACAGCATCGACCTGCAGCATCGAGTTGAGTGGTCGATCCCAAGGCAAAAAGGTCCCAGTTTTGAAGAATGGCACACCATCGACCAAACTTGCTCGATCTCGTGCCAACCGCCTTTGACTTTTGTCTTTTAGTGAAATTAGGGTTTTGACTTTGTCTAAAGTAGTATAAATACAGCTGTTGTGCTGAGACAATGAGGAGATATTATCTTATCCTTACTTTTCTCTTATCCCTAATCTCTCTCTTTTCTCTCTAGAACTCTAAAAACCAGACACTTTGTGATCCAGATCTCTCTTAATCCATTTTGATTTTGCATTTTCTACATTCACAGTTCTCTTAATCTCATCTTTAGCTTTATGATTATGCAATTTATTTTATTTTCTGGGTTTATGCATTTTATGATGATTTGTGAGTAGTCTGCTTAGGGTTCTTGAGGATGGGTTAGGAAAGTGATGAATATTTGATCTTCTAGGGTGTTTAAGCTTAGATCTGTTTAGATCCCTTCTGGGTGAGTGTTTTTAATGCTAATTTCTTTCTGAGAAGTTGAAATTAGACCCTAGGTATTTCCTGCCCGAGAGGTGTTTGTTGAAATGCTTGAACCAACTCTTTCCAGAGATTTACATGTCTAACCCAAGAGATTGGTTGCTTAGAGTGTTTATTGGCTTTGATTGGTTGATTATTAATGCCTGCTATGTTATGCTTCTCTAGAGAGATCTAGGTTTGGAGGTAGCATAGTTTAGAGGGGTCTCTGTCACGAGAGTGGATTGACCTATATTCGAATCTTTCGTCAAGGGATTAGCTCTGTATGAGTTTTTGTTAGACACCTTAGTTGATCTAGGAGGATTCACTGACCAATTATTCCCATTCTCAAGAGCTCTATTTCCTCATCTGATTGCTATTTGCTTGTTTGATCGATTGCTTCTGCTTCTGCTAGTTCTTGTTAGTTTTTCTGTTTCTGCTTTTATCTTTTGATATATTTAGGTTGCTAGATCCCAAATTGTTTCTGCTTGGCTTGAATTAAGTGAAATGATTGCATCCTGATTGGTCAATAGCTCACTCTTATGGATTGATACCTTTGTGCTGCAATGACTGCATAAGGGAATTGAAACACCCCTGTTGCTTCTCTTCTTGTGTGTCTACCACCACATTAAAAAGCTTGTTTCAATTTGGCGCCGTTGCCGGGGAGTGATTTTGTTGCATTTAGGATTTCAGTTTACTTAAGATCAAGTTCTTATTTACCTTACTTCGTTTGCTAACTTGTTTGACTACTGTTTCTGTCAATTTCAGGTACTCGCAGCACTGCATCGACTAGTCTGATCGATCCAGTGCATCGATCCTGCCTCAACTTGGATGCAAATGATGAATTTTCTTTTATTTGTCGTTACTAATTTGTCTTCCTTAATTCTCTTATGCTTTCAAAGGTATTCAAACCAGAAGAAGAGAAATGGGGAGACAAAATCTTTTCAGGTGTTGGACATGGAACATCAAAGCAACATCCTTCAAGCTCCACAACCTCAAGCAACACGCCCTCAAGAGCCTACATCAATACCAACCTCTGCTCCAAAGGAAAGGCCAAGAATTGGCAGCTACAACACTCCTTGTTGTCATGGATCAAAATATGGTATACACCCTCCTCCAATTGAAGCCAAAGCATATGAGATCAAGATAAGCTTGGTTAAGCAGATTCAAGAATCAAAGTTCTTGGGGACAGAGATGGAGAACCCCTATGAACACTTGGTCTCCTTTGAGCGGCTGTGCGACACATTTAGGATTGAAGGTGTGCCTGAGGATAGTATCAAGCTCATGTTGTTTCCATTTTCTCTTGGAGATAAAGCCAGGCAATGGGAGAAAACTATACCATCTCATTTGGTAAATTCCTGGGATGAATGCAAACTGGTCTTCCTTACCAAGTTCTTCTCTCACTCTAGGACTGCTAGACTCCGCCAGGAGATATCGGGTTTTGCTCAGAACGCCGGTGAAACATTCTGTGACGCTTGGGAACGGTTCAAGAGCTACACCAGCAAGTGCCCTCACCATGGTTTCACCAATGCATCTCTTCTCAGCACCCTTTATAGAGGTGTCCTGCCCAAGTTTCGAATGATGCTGGATACAGCCAGTAATGGTAATTTTCTCAATAAGGATGTTGAAGATGGCTGGGAGCTTGTCGAGAATTTGGCACAATCTGATGGTAACTACAGTGCAGATTATGACAGGACTGTACGAAGCACCAGCGATTCTAATGATAAAACAAGGAAAGAGATGAAAGCTCTTAATGAGACGTTGGATAAGTTGTTGTTGGTGCAGCAAAAGCAAATCAACTTTGTTTGTGACGCTGAGCAGGTCCAAGTCCAAGATGGGGAGATTGATAAATCAGAGGAGATTTGCTATATGCAGCAGCAGAGCACCATGACCAGCCCTCCAAGCTTTCCACCTCAGGCACCGCTTCATGACATGACACGCATGTTTCAGCAACTTCTACAAGGTCAAGCAGCTGGTACTCTTGATAATGCAAAGAATTTTGCCGCGCTGCAGCATAACTTACATGATCTGACTACTAAAGTTGAGACTTTAGCTTCCAAGGTGAATCACATGGAGAGTAACCACACCTCTACCTCTACTGTCAAGACTACAGGACAGCTTCCAGGAAAAGCTATCCAACACCCCAATGAGTTTTGCAATGATATCCTCTCGACTCAATTGCCTGTGGATGATAGTATGGCTGATGAAGATGAACGCAAAATTGAGGATTTCTGCAGCCTTCTACATGGTACTGGTGTTGAGAACTTTGTTGGTGAGAGTAATGTGGGAGTGCAGCAGCCTAAGGTCTCTGAGGACAGTGACATTCAGGATGGGGAGGATTTCACTGAAATTCAAGAAAAAACTGAACAGACCACACCTGAGCACTGCATCGATCACCTGGATCGATCAACTGATAGTGCCAGTGCTCTCTCTGCTACAGAACCTGAAATCTCTATGGAAAAGAGATCATCTTTTGATCCACCTCCATACGAGCCTCGACTTCCCTTCCCAGGCCGAAAGAAGAAAGAGCTGATAGCAAAGCACCAAGCTCTCTTTGATGAACAGATGAAAAAAATTGAGGCCAAGATGCCTTTAATTGATGCTATTGCCCTCATACCAGAGTCTCACAAGTCCTTAAAAGACTTGGTAATGGCAAGGATTAAGGAAACTCAGGGGATGGAGGTGTTGAGTAATGAGTGCAGCGCTGACATACAAAGTAAAGTGGAGACTGAGTTCACAGTGGATAGGCAGAAAGTGAAACCCTGCATGACTGATCAGACCATTTCAGAGGGGACCTCAGTTCCTCTCCGTGCACCACCCTGGGCCTAATGAGTGTGAAAAGTCAAGCTTTGAGACTTAAAACAAGCTCACTTGGGAGGAAGTCCCATGTCTATCCTTTAAGTTTTATCTTTTAGTTTTAGGTCTTTTTGATTTGTTTACTTATGTGTTTCAGGTGGTTTGGTGGAAGGAAAGTGAGTGAGATCACAAGACAGCTGGAAAACCGTGCAGAGAAGCTGCATCGATGTAGCAGTATCGACCTGTTTGGTCGATCCGGATCAAATCAAGCGCAGCATCGATCACCAGCATCGACCAAACAGGTCGATGCCAGTACTCTCACCACCTATGACTCTTTCTTCTCACAGACTTGAGGTACCACCCCGACTCCATCATTGTTTATACCATTGCATTTTTAGCTGTTTATTGTTTGTATCTTGAATCCTCTTTCAAATTTCTTTTACACAAGGGACTGTGTAATTTAAGTTTGGGGGAGGGTTTGAGATGTATTTGATATTGTTTTCTGTTTTCTTATTTTCAAATTTTGCATACTTGAGTCTGCATGCATTTCATCTAAGGCATAGAAAACCCATAAAAATTTGAAAAATTTTGAAAAGTTTCTAAAAAAAAAGAGAGTGCTCATTTAGTTTGCATTTACATATAGGATTGAGTCTAGAATGTTTCATATAGGACTGTTGCATCCAGCATAGGGGACTATGATGAATTTAACCTTGTTAGCTTGCTTAATTTGCTAGGCTAGAATCAAAGCCCTCGTTGTTAGATCTGTGATGCATTGTGATTTAGTTTGAAACGTAAGGCTGAAACAAACTTGGAATTCTTGAATTGAATTTTGGTCCTAATTGAAGCATGTTGTGACTTGACATCATTTCCTATCTATAAGAACCTAATATTGACTTGCAATTATCTGGTTGTGCATTGCATGCAAACTCATGGATACCATATACATATTTGGATCATCTTATCCTTTTTACCACTCTTGTTGATCCAAGTAGCTGATTCCCATCATTGGAACAGTTTCTCCACACCCTTAACCTATCCTTCTTTTAAGCCAATTGTGATTTTGCTGAGTGTTAGGCCTTTTATGGATTGAGCTTGGTAGAAAGTGTTAGGTCTGAGCCGACAGGAATGGAACCTTGTGTAGTTCTAGTTCGCATTTTTCGGACTAGATAGGACTAGGTGGAATCTTATTGCTGGGGTTTGGTATTGGATTTGTGCTTATTATGGTAGAAAAGAAAAAGAAAAGATTGATGCTGAAAGAAAAGAAAGAGTCTTTAGGAGGGAGAATTGGTATAAGCGTCTAGTAAAGGATTTGGGGAATGAAAAGTATAGAAAAAGATGGTTCTGAGCAAAAGAAAAGAAAGAGAAAAAGAAGTGAATAGCAAAAAGCTTTTGATGTCTTAAGAAATAAGAAGAAAAGAGAACCATAGCGTTTAAGAGAAAACCCCAATCCGCTAGATGTATGAGAAAGAAAAAACTCCTCCTAAGACTAGATCAAAGAGTGTATGGGTGTGCTCAAAATGAGCTGAAGCTAAAGGGTAGATCTAGGATAATCTGGGCTTAGAAAGATAAGATTAAAATCGTTGGGTTACCTTTGGGTAGACAAGGTTTTATTTCTGTATGCATCTATTGGAGCTTACCTTTAGCCTTCTTCTAAAGCTCAATCCACTTTTTGAGAGAACCCTGATTATGATTGTTAAACCCACTCTAAAGGAGATCATCTTTATCTCCAGCCTTTCTTACCTAGCCAAATGAGTTTGTAGGCATTGCATAACTAGATCCATGTTCCTGCTTAATGAATGTTAAAGGAATTGATTGATATGAATGCATGTGGAGATGAAAGATTGGAATCAGTTCTTGTTGTGATGAGTTTGTCTAAAGCTTTTAATTAGAACTCTTTTGCTCTGCATTGTAGAACTAATAACTTGGACTTTGATTCTAACTAGTTGATTAGTAAACTTTAGGTTCTGAGACCCCACTTTCAAACCTCTCTTCCTGCTTATGATTTGTTTGCTTGAGGGCAAGCAAAGACTAAGTTTGGGGGAGTTGATATGTCTATATTTTACATGTTTTAAGCATTCATTTCTCATCATTTCAGCACTGTTTCATCCTCTAATCATACCATCTTTAGTCATTTGTAGTCATTTTGCATGATTAGTAGGTTGTTGCATGAGTATTGCATACATACTTGCATTTGGAGTTGTTTAGGTACCAAAAGGAGCTGTTTATGGGAAGAAAGGAGCTGGATCGACCAAGCCACTCGAGCAACTGATCGATCTACTGTTTGCGAGCTTCCTACCTAATTTTCGGTTGGGATTCAGCTTCCGACGTCTTCATCAAAGTTGTAGATAATTGAGTCAGCTTTCCAATGCCGGTGGTTTCAGGTCAATCGGAGTTGTGGTTCGAAAGTTACGCCTGTTTTAACACAGCATCGACCTGCAGCATCGAGTTGAGTGGTCGATCCCAAGGCAAAAAGGTCCCAGTTTTGAAGAATGGCACACCATCGACCAGTTTTGATACGTCACATGGTCACCGAAGACACCTTCGGGACGATGGTACGGTCGGTGAGCGGTACGGGTGAACCTACGGTCTCGTACGGTTGACGGTGCGATGGGTGAGCTTAACGAAGAGAAGCTCGATCCGTCTAGCCTCCGAAAGTGTGGACTTGAGGATGGAGAGCAACGACCAGTGAGAAACTCGAACCGGTAGTGACTCGGTGAAGGGATACGTGTTGGCGGAACGAGGTAACGACACACGAGGGTTGATGGATCTCGTGATACGGTTACACCTAGAGGCTTTGAATCCGATTCAAAGACTCTAAGGAGCTCTCAATGTTTTCGCAACAAATGAGAAAGGAAAAAGAAACTGATTTTTATTTCAAGAAGCTGACCTTTACAAATGAGCTAAGCGGCCTATATATAGGCGAATACAAGAAAACCCTAAGTCGCTTTGGTCAACACGCGGTCAAACAAAGGAGACGTGTCTTTATTACAACCGTAAACAAGAAGAGCCTCAACGGCTTTATTTTGAGTGGGAGAGGAGATGGCCACGTCACACGGAGGTGCATGGCCATGCGCTAAGTTCCTTGGCCTCGTTAAAACCCTACCTAGTAAACCCAATGGGATAAACCCAAGTAGGGAAAGAGTACCAATTCCCTTAGTGACTTTCGGGTCTTCACCTAGTGATGGTGAAGACGGTCCGGACAACCTCACGGTCATCCGGGCGATCGGGTCCGTTGGGACCGCACGACCGTGGGTCGTACGCTCGAATGAACTCGTCCGCGAATGCGTTGCATTTGGTCAGAAGTCCTCGTGTGTTGCTCTTGGATCTTGTGATAGCCCCTGGGAGGATCTGGGGTGCTTTGGCTGCTGTCCGTGTACCTTGCATCGTCCCGGTCCGGTCATCGTCCCGTCCTGCGTCCCGTCCCGCGTACCGTCCGTCGTCCGGGTAGCTGTCCGTACGCTGTCCGGTAGGTTGAGTCTCATTATCCCCTCCCCCTTGGAGAGGTTCTGACCTCAGAACTTCTTCATCATTACCTACATCAAACGGGACCAAGTCAGCAACATTAAAGGACGTAGAAGTGTTGTACGTACCGGGGAGCTCCAAGCGGTAGGCGTTGTCGTTGATCCGCTCGATGACTTGGAACGGTCCATCTCCTCTTGGGCTTAGCTTGTCCTTCCTACGCTGTGGGAACCTCTCTGGCCTCAGATGCAACCAAACCAAATCTCCCGGCTTGAAAATCATGGCCTTGCGGTGCCGGTTGGCTTGATGCGCATATTGTTCGGTCTTCCTCTCTAAGTTCTCTTTGACCTCGGCATGCAACTTCTTGATCAACTCAGCCTTGGCTAATCCATCTTGGCACTCAATCTCATTCGGTGGTAGAGGTAGCAAATGCATAGGAGTTAAGGGTTGGAAACCGTAGGCCACTTCGAAGGGTGATTTCTTAGTGGCCGAATGAACCGATTGGTTGTATGCGAACTCCATAAGTGGAAGTAGCTCTAACCAAGTGCCCGGGTTGCTTGCTACGGTGGTCCGGATCAAAGCGCCTAAGGTCCTATTGACGACCTCGGTTTGGCCATCCGTTTGTGGATGACATGCGGTGGAGTAGAGTAGCTTGGTTCCCATTTTCCTCCATAGGGTTCTCCAAAAGTGACCAAGAAACTTGGGGTCTCGGTCTGATACGATGCTACGGGGTATCCCATGGAGCCTCACAACCTCCCGAAAGAACAAATTGGCTAGGGCCGTGGCGTCCGATGTCTTGTTGCACGGTATAAAGTGTGCCATCTTGGAGAACCGGTCTACCACAACAAAGATTGCATCCTTACGGTATTGGCTTGGTAACCCGAGTAAGAAGTCCATAGATAGATCCGTCCACGGTCCATCTGGGATAGGTAAAGGCTTATAAAGGCCGTGTGGTCGAGGTCCGGCCTTGGCGGTCCGGCAAGCGATGCATTTTCCCACGAACTTTTCTACCATCCGTTTCATCCTCGGCCAGTAGAAATGGGTTTTAAGAACTTCCAAAGTCTTGTTAATCCCAAAGTGACCGGTAAGCCCTCCGCCATGCGCCTCTTGCATCAATAAGGTTCGGATGGAACCGGCGGGTATACACAACCTCCGATCGCGAAACAAAAACCCATCTTGAACAAAGAACCGTGAGTGAATCCCTTTTCCATGATCTCTATAATTCTCCCCAAACTCCGGATCTTCCTTGTAAGCTTCCTTAAGCGACTCAAATCCTAGAACCCTTGCTTCCATAGTCGTAATCAATGCATGTCTCCTAGATAACGCATCGGCCACTACATTTTCTTTGCCCTTCTTGTACTTGATGACGTATGGAAAAGCCTCTATGAACTCTAGCCACTTCGCATGCCTCTTCTTCAAGTTGGTTTGCCCCCTAAGATGCTTCAAAGTTTCATGATCCGTGTGGATCACAAATTCCCTCGGCAATAGGTAGTGTTGCCAAGTCTCCATGGCCCGGACCAAAGCGTATAACTCCTTATCATAGGTGGGGTAGTTAAGGGTTGGTCCATGCAACTTTTCACTAAAATAGGCCACGGGTTTGCCTCCTTGGGTTAGGACGGCTCCAATCCCGATGCCGGATGCATCACACTCTACTTCAAAAGTCTTCTCAAAGTTCGGCAAAACTAGGAGTGGTGCTTGTGTCAATCTTCTCTTAAGCTCTTGGAAAGATGCCTCTTGGTTCGGACCCCATGTGAATTCTTCATTCTTCTTGGTAATGGCGGTAAGAGGCGCGGCTATAGTGCTAAAATCCTTGACGAACCGACGATAGAAACTTGCCAACCCGTGAAAGCTTCGGACTTGACTAACGGTTGTTGGTGTAGGCCATTCCTCTATTGGTCGGATTTTCTCTTGATCCACTCTAAGTCCCTGCCCACTTACAACA
>CM022180.2:13020674-13036672 GCA_011420285.2 Erysimum cheiranthoides
GTTTTAAGTCTCAAAGCTTGACTTTTCACACTCATTAGGCCCAGGGTGGTGCACGGAGAGGAACTGAGGTCCCCTCTGAAATGGTCTGATCAGTCATGCAGGGTTTCACTTTCTGCCTATCCACTGTGAACTCAGTCTCCACTTTTACTTTGTATGTCAGCGCTTGCACTCATTACTCAACACCTCCATCCCCGGAGTTTCCTTAATCCTTGCCATTACCAAGTCTTTAAGAACTTGTGAGACTCTGGTATGAGGCAATAGCATCAATTAAAGGCATCTTGGCCTCAATTTTTTTCATCTGTTCATCAAAGAGAGCTTGGTGCTTTGCTATCAGCTCTTTCTTCTTTCGGCCTGGGAGGGAAGTCGAGGCTCGTATGGAGGTGGATCAAAAGATGATCTCTTTCCATAGAGATTTCAGGTTTCTGTAGCAGAGAGAGCACTGGCACTATCAGTTGATCGATCCAGGTGATCGATGCAGTGCTCAGGTGTGGTCTGTTCAGTTTTTTCTTGAATTTCAGTGAAATCCTCCCCATCCTGAATGTCACTGTCCTCAGAGACCTTAGGCTGCTGCACTCCCACATTACTCTCACCAACAAAGTTCTCAACACCAGTACCATGTAGAAGGCTGCAGAAATCCTCAATTTTGCGTTCATCTTCATCAGCCATACTATCATCCACAGGCAATTGAGTCGAGAGGATATCATTGCAAAACTCATTGGGGTGTTGGATAGCTTTTCCTGGAAGCTGTCCTGTAGTCTTGACAGTAGAGGTAGAGGTGTGGTTACTCTCCATGTGATTCACCTGGGAAGCTAAAGTCTCAACTTTAGTAGTCAGATCATGTAAGTTATGCTGCAGCGCGGCAAAATTCTTTGCATTATCAAGAGTACCAGCTGCTTGACCTTGTAGAAGTTGCTGAAACATGCGTGTCATGTCATGAAGTGGTGCCTGAGGTGGAAAGCTTGGAGGGCTGGTCATGGTGCTCTGCTGCTGCATATAGCAAATCTCCTCGGATTTATCAATCTCCCCATCTTGGACTTGGACCTACTCAGCGTCACAAACAAAGTTGATTTGCTTTTGCTGCACCAACAACAACTTATCCAACGTCTCATTAAGAGCTTTCATCTCTTTCCTTGTTTTATCATTAGAATCGCTGGTGCTTCGTACAGTCCTGTCATAATCTGCACTGTAGTTACCATCAGATTGTGCCAAATTCTCGACAAGCTCCCAGCCATCTTTAACATCCTTATTGAGAAAATTACCATTACTGGCTGTATCCAGCATCATTCGAAACTTGGGCAGGACACCTCTATAAAGGGTGCTGAGAAGAGATGCATTGGTGAAACCATGGTGAGGGCACTTGCTGGTGTAGCTCTTGAACCGTTCCCAAGCGTCACAGAATGTTTCACCGGCGTTCTGAGCAAAACCCGATATCTCCTGGCGGAGTCTAGCAGTCCTAGAGTGAGAGAAGAACTTGGTAAGGAAGACCAGTTTGCATTTATCCCAGGAATTTACCAAATGAGATGGTATAGTTTTCTCCCATTGCCTGGCTTTATCTCCAAGAGAAAATGGAAACAACATGAGCTTGATACTATCCTCAGGCACACCTTCAATCCTAAATGTGTCGCACAGCCGCTCAAAGGAGACCAAGTGTTCATAGGGGTTCTCCATCTCTGTCCCAAGAACTTTGATTCTTGAATCTGCTTAACCAAGCTTATCTTGATCTCATATGCTTTGGCTTCAATTGGAGGAGGGTGTATACCATATTTTGATCCATGACAACAAGGAGTGTTGTAGCTGCCAATTCTTGGCCTTTCCTTTGGAGCAGAGGTTGGTATTGATGTAGGCTCTTGAGGGCGTGTTGCTTGAGGTTGTGGAGCTTGAAGGATGTTGCTGTGATGTTCCATGTCCAACACCTGAAAAGATTTTGTCTCCCCATTTCTCTTCTTCTGGTTTGAATACCGTTGAAAGCATAAGAGAATTAAGGAAGACAAATTAGTAACGACAAATAAAAGAAAATTCATCATTTGCGTCCAAGTTGAGGCAGGATCGATGCACTGGATCGATCAGACTGGTCGATGCAGTGCTGCGAGTACCTGAAATTGACAGAAACAGCAGTCAAACAAGTTAGCAAACGAAGTAAAGTAAATAAGAACTTGATCTTAAGTAAACTGAAATCCTAAATGCAACAAAATCACTCAAATGGCAACGGCGCCAAATTGATGAGTGGAATTTTTGCAGATCCCAAAGGGTCATCAATTCCCCAATACCATCGTAGTACTTGAGGTGTCAATCCAAGGGAGGATAGAGATTAACGCACCAGGATTGTATGAAACTATCTAATCTAAGCCAATGATATGAGTTTAATAACTAACAACCTAAATGAACAAAAGAGAAAAGAAACAGATGCAAGAACAAGTAAAAACTAGCAAGAGCTAAAACAGATGAAGCAAGCAGCAAGTGATCAGATGACAAAATAGAGCTCATGAGAATGGGAATAATTGGTCAGTGAATCCTCCTAAATCAACCAGGGTGTCTAACAAAAACTCATACAGAGCTAATCCCTTGACGAAAGATTCGAATATAGGTCAATCCACTCTCGTGACAGAGACCCCTCTAACTATGCTACCTCCAAACCTAGATCTCTCTAGAGAAGCATAACATAGCAGGCATTAATAATCAATCAATCAAAGCCAATAAACACTCTAAGCAACCAATCTCTTGGGTCAGACATGTAAATCTCTGGAAAAAGTTGGTTCAAGCATTTCAACAAACACCTCTCGGGCAGGAAATACCTAGGGTCTAATTTCAACTTCTCAGAAAGAAATTAGCATTAAAAACACTCACCCAGAAGGGATCTAAACAGATCTAAGCTTAAACACCCTAGAAGATCAAAGATTCATCACTTTCCTAACCCATCCTCAAGAACCCTAAGCAGACTACTCACAAATCATCATAAAATGCATAAACCCAGAAAATAAAATAAATTGCATAATCATAAAGCTAAAGATGAGATTAAGAGAACTGTGAATGTAGAAAATGCAAAATCAAAATGGATTAAGAGAGATCTGGATCACAAAGTGTCTGGTTTTTAGAGTTCTAGAGAGAAAAGAGAGAGATTAGGGATAAGAGAAAAGTAAGGATAAGATAATATCTGGATAATTGTCTCAGCACAACAGCTGTATTTATACTACTTTAGGCAAAGTCAAAACCCTAATTTCACTAAAAGACAAAAGTCAAAGGCGGTTGGCACGAGATCGAGCAAGGAGATCGACCAAACTGGTCGATGGTGTGCCATTCTTCAAAACTGGGACCTTTTTGCCTTGGGATCGACCACTCAACTCGATGCTGCAGGTCGATGCTGTGTTAAAACAGGCGTAACTTTCGAACCACAACTCCGATTGACCTGAAACCACCGGCATTGGAAAGCTGACTCAATTATCTACAACTTTCATGAAGACGTCGGAAGCTAAATCCCAGCCGAAAATATAATAGGAAGCTCGAGAAGGGTAGATCGATCAGTTGCTCGAGTGGCTTGGTCGATCCAGCTCCTTTCTTCCCATAAACAGCTCCTTTTGGTACCTAAACAACTCCAAATGCAAGTATGTATGCAATACTCATGCAACAACCTACTAAACATGCAAAGTGACTATAAATGACTAAAAATGGTATGAACAGGGGATGAATCAATGCTAAAATGATGAGAAATGAATGCTTAAAACCTGTAAAATATAGACATATCACCACTTTTGGGAGAAAATGGGTATAAGTGTTGTCCAAACACTCCGTATCCATCTCTAACTCTTATAATTAGTCAAATACATTGGATTGTGACCATTTTGACCATAGAAACAGTAACAAAGCTATTTACTTCTTCTAAAGAATTTGTTGTTGGTTTTCACCTCTTTTGGGAGAAAATGGGTATAAGTGTTGTCCAAACACTCCGTATCCATCTCTTACTCTTATAATTAGTCAAATGCATTGGATTGTGATATATTTTGACAATAGAAACACTAACAAAGCGGTTTACTACTTCTAAGCAATGTTTTTGTTGGTTTTAGCCTCTTTTGGGAGAAAATGGGTATAAGTGTTGTCTAAACACTCCGTATCCATCTCTAACTCTTATAATTAGTCAAATACATTGGATTGTGACCATTTTGACCATAGAAACAGTAACAAAGCTATTTACTTCTTCTAAAGAATTTGTTGTTGGCTTTCGCCTCTTTTGGGAGAAAATGGGTATAAGTGTTGTCCAAACACTTCGTATCCATCTCTAACTCTTATAATTAGTCAAATGCATTGGATTGTGACACATTTTGACCATAGAAACACTAACAAAGCTATTTACTTCTTCTAAGGAATTTGTTGTTGGTTTTCGCCTCTTTTGGGAGAAAATGGGTATAAGTGTTGTCCAAACACTCCGTATCCATCTCTAACTCTTATAATTAGTCAAATACATTGGATTGTGACCATTTTGACCATAGAAACAGTAACAAAGCTATTTACTTCTTCTAAAGAATTTGTTGTTGGCTTTCGCCTCTTTTGGGAGAAAATGGGTATAAGTGTTGTCCAAACACTACGTATCCATCTCTAACTCTTATAATTAGTCAAATGCATTGGATTGTGACACATTTTGACCATAGAAACACTAACAAAGCTATTTACTTCTTCTAAGGAATTTGTTGTTGGTTTTCGCCTCTTTTGGGAGAAAATGGGTATAAGTGTTGTCCAAACACTCTGTATCCATCTCTAACTCTTATAATTAGTCAAATACATTGGATTGTGACCATTTTGACCATAGAAACAGTAACAAAGCTATTTACTTCTTCTAAAGAATTTGTTGTTGGTTTTCGCCTCTTTTGGGAGAAAATGGGTATAAGTGTTGTCCAAACACTCCGTATCCATCTCTAACTCTTATAATTAGTCAAATGCATTGGATTGTGATACATTTTGACACTAGAAACACTAACAAAGCGGTTTACTACTTCTAAGCAATGTTTTTGTTGGTTTTAGCCTCTTTTGGGAGAAAATGGGTATAAGTGTTGTCTAAACACTCCGTATCCATCTCTAACTCTTATAATTAGTCAAATATATTGGATTATGACCATTTTGACCATAGAAACAGTAACAAAGCTATTTACTTCTTCTAAAGAATTTGTTGGTGGTTTTCGCCTCTTTTGGGAGAAAATGGGTATAATTGTTGTCCAAACACTCCGTATCCATCTCTAACTCTTATAATTAGTCAAATGCATTGGATTGTGACACATTTTGACCATAGAAACACTAACAAAGCTATTTACTTCTTCTAAGGAATTTGTTGTTGGTTTTCGCCTCTTTTGGGAGAAAATGGGTATAAGTGTTGTCCAAACACTCCGTATCCATCTCTAACTCTTATAATTAGTCAAATACATTGGATTGTGACACATTTTGACCATAGAAACACTAACCAAGCTATTTACTTCTTCTAAGGATGTTTTTGTTGGTTTTAGCCTCTTTTGGGAGAAAATGGGTATAAGTGTTGTCTAAACACTCCGTATCCATCTCTAACTCTTATAATTAGTCAAATACATTGGATTGTGACCATTTTGACCATAGAATCAGTAACAAAGCTATTTACTTCTTCTAAAGAATTTGTTGTTGGCTTTCGCCTCTTTTGGGAGAAAATGGGTATAAGTGTTGTCCAAACACTTCGTATCCATCTCTAACTCTTATAATTAGTCAAATGCATTGGATTGTGACACATTTTGACCATAGAAACACTAACAAAGCTATTTACTTCTTCTAAGGAATTTGTTGTTGGTTTTCGCCTCTTTTGGGAGAAAATGGGTATAAGTGTTGTCCAAACACTCCGTATCCATCTCTAACTCTTATAATTAGTCAAATACATTGGATTGTGACCATTTTGACCATAGAAACAGTAACAAAGCTATTTACTTCTTCTAAAGAATTTGTTGTTGGTTTTCGCCTCTTTTGGGAGAAAATGGGTATAAGTGTTGTCCAAACACTCCGTATCCATCTCTAACTCTTATAATTAGTCAAATGCATTGGATTGTGACACATTTTGACAATAGAAACACTAACAAAGCGGTTTACTACTTCTAAGCAATGTTTTTGTTGGTTTTAGCCTCTTTTGGGAGAAAATGGGTATAAGTGTTGTCTAAACACTCCGTATCCATCTCTAACTCTTATAATTAGTCAAATACATTGGATTGTGACCATTTTGACCATAGAAACAGTAACAAAGCTATTTACTTCTTCTAAAGAATTTGTTGTTGGCTTTCGCCTCTTTTGGGAGAAAATGGGTATAAGTGTTGTCCAAACACTTCGTATCCATCTCTAACTCTTATAATTAGTCAAATGCATTGGATTGTGACACATTTTGACCATAGAAACACTAACAAAGCTATTTACTTCTTCTAAGGAATTTGTTGTTGGTTTTCGCCTCTTTTGGGAGAAAATGGGTATAAGTGTTGTCCAAACACTCTGTATCCATCTCTAACTCTTATAATTAGTCAAATACATTGGATTGTGACCATTTTGACCATAGAAACAGTAACAAAGCTATTTACTTCTTCTAAAGAATTTGTTGTTGGTTTTCGCCTCTTTTGGGAGAAAATGGGTATAAGTGTTGTCCAAACACTCCGTATCCATCTCTAACTCTTATAATTAGTCAAATGCATTGGATTGTGATACATTTTGACACTAGAAACACTAACAAAGCGGTTTACTACTTCTAAGCAATGTTTTTGTTGGTTTTAGCCTCTTTTGGGAGAAAATGGGTATAAGTGTTGTCTAAACACTCCGTATCCATCTCTAACTCTTATAATTAGTCAAATACATTGGATTGTGACCATTTTGACCATAGAAACAGTAACAAAGCTATTTACTTCTTCTAAAGAATTTGTTGTTGGTTTTCGCCTCTTTTGGGAGAAAATGGGTATAAGTGTTGTCCAAACACTCCGTATCCATCTCTAACTCTTATAATTAGTCAAATGCATTGGATTGTGACACATTTTGACCATAGAAACACTAACAAAGCTATTTACTTCTTCTAAGGAATTTGTTGTTGGTTTTCGCCTCTTTTGGGAGAAAATGGGTATAAGTGTTGTCCAAACACTCCGTATCCATCTCTAACTCTTATAATTAGTCAAATACATTGGATTGTGACCATTTTGACCATAGAAACAGTAACAAAGCTATTTACTTCTTCTAAAGAATTTGTTGTTGGTTTTCGCCTCTTTTGGGAGAAAATGGGTATAAGTGTTGTCCAAACACTTCGTATCCATCTCTAACTCTTATAATTAGTCAAATGCATTGGATTGTGACACATTTTGACCATAGAAACACTAACAAAGCTATTTACTTCTTCTAAGGAATTTGTTGTTGGTTTTCGCCTCTTTTGGGAGAAAATGGGTATAAGTGTTGTCCAAACACTCCGTATCCATCTCTAACTCTTATAATTAGTCAAATACATTGGATTGTGACCATTTTGACCATAGAAACAGTAACAAAGCTATTTACTTCTTCTAAAGAATTTGTTGTTGGTTTTCGCCTCTTTTGGGAGAAAATGGGTATAAGTGTTGTCCAAACACTCCGTATCCATCTCTAACTCTTATAATTAGTCAAATGCATTGGATTGTGACACATTTTGACCATAGAAACACTAACAAAGCTATTTACTTCTTCTAAGGAATTTGTTGTTGGTTTTCGCCTCTTTTGGGAGAAAATGGGTATAAGTGTTGTCCAAACACTCCGTATCCATCTCTAACTCTTATAATTAGTCAAATACATTGGATTGTGACCATTTTGACCATAGAAACAGTAACAAAGCTATTTACTTCTTCTAAAGAATTTGTTGTTGGTTTTCGCCTCTTTTGGGAGAAAATGGGTATAAGTGTTGTCCAAACACTTCGTATCCATCTCTAACTCTTATAATTAGTCAAATGCATTGGATTGTGACACATTTTGACCATAGAAACACTAACAAAGCTATTTACTTCTTCTAAGAATTTGTTGTTGGTTTTCGCCTCTTTTGGGAGAAAATGGGTATAAGTGTTGTCCAAACACTCCGTATCCATCTCTAACTCTTATAATTAGTCAAATACATTGGATTGTGACCATTTTGACCATAGAAACAGTAACAAAGCTATTTACTTCTTCTAAAGAATTTGTTGTTGGTTTTCGCCTCTTTTGGGAGAAAATGGGTATAAGTGTTGTCCAAACACTCCGTATCCATCTCTAACTCTTATAATTAGTCAAATGCATTGGATTGTGATACATTTTGACCATAGAAACACTAACAAAGCGGTTTACTACTTCTAAGCAATGTTTTGTTGGTTTTAGCCTCTTTTGGGAGAAAATGGGTATAAGTGTTGTCTAAACACTCCGTATCCATCTCTAACTCTTATAATTAGTCAAATACATTGGATTGTGACCATTTTGACCATAGAAACAGTAACAAAGCTATTTACTTCTTCTAAAGAATTTGTTGTTGGTTTTCGCCTCTTTTGGGAGAAAATGGGTATAAGTGTTGTCCAAACACTTCGTATCCATCTCTAACTCTTATAATTAGTCAAATGCATTGGATTGTGACACATTTTGACCATAGAAACACTAACAAAGCTATTTACTTCTTCTAAGGAATTTGTTGTTGGTTTTCGCCTCTTTTGGGAGAAAATGGGTATAAGTGTTGTCCAAACACTCCGTATCCATCTCTAACTCTTATAATTAGTCAAATACATTGGATTGTGACCATTTTGACCATAGAAACAGTAACAAAGCTATTTACTTCTTCTAAAGAATTTGTTGTTGGTTTTCGCCTCTTTTGGGAGAAAATGGGTATAAGTGTTGTCCAAACACTCGTATCCATCTCTAACTCTTATAATTAGTCAAATGCATTGGATTGTGACACATTTTGACCATAGCAACAGTAACAAAGCTATTTACTTCTTCTAAGAATTTGTTGTTGGTTTTCGCCTCTTTTGGGAGAAAATGGGTATAAGTGTTGTCTAAACACTCCGTATCCATCTCTAACTCTTATAATTAGTCAAATACATTGGATTGTGACCATTTTGACCATAGAAACAGTAACAAAGCTATTTACTTCTTCTAAAGAATTTGTTGTTGGTTTTCGCCTCTTTTGGGAGAAAATGGGTATAAGTGTTGTCCAAACACTCCGTATCCATCTCTAACTCTTATAATTAGTCAAATGCATTGGATTGTGACACATTTTGACCATAGAAACACTAACAAAGCTATTTACTTCTTCTAAGA
This sequence comes from Erysimum cheiranthoides, assembly GCA_011420285.2. Classification (NCBI taxonomy): domain Eukaryota; kingdom Viridiplantae; phylum Streptophyta; class Magnoliopsida; order Brassicales; family Brassicaceae; genus Erysimum; species Erysimum cheiranthoides. The sequence continues at coordinate 13,029,945 of CM022180.2, forward strand.
ATTTGTTGTTGGTTTTCGCCTCTTTTGGGAGAAAATGGGTATAAGTGTTGTCCAAACACTCCGTATCCATCTCTAACTCTTATAATTAGTCAAATAGCATTGGATTGTGACACATTTTGACAATAGAAACACTAACAAAGCTATTTACTTCTTCTAAAGAATTTGTTGTTGGTTTTCGCCTCTTTTGGGAGAAAATGGGTATAAGTGTTGTCCAAACACTCCGTATCCATCTCTAACTCTTATAATTAGTCAAATACATTGGATTGTGACCATTTTGACCATAGAAACAGTAACAAAGCTATTTACTTCTTCTAAAGAATTTGTTGTTGGTTTTCGCCTCTTTTGGGAGAAAATGGGTATAAGTGTTGTCCAAACACTCCGTATCCATCTCTAACTCTTATAATTAGTCAAATGCATTGGATTGTGACACATTTTGACCATAGAAACACTAACAAAGCTATTTACTTCTTCTAAGAATTTGTTGTTGGTTTTCGCCTCTTTTGGGAGAAAATGGGTATAAGTGTTGTCCAAACACTCCGTATCCATCTCTAACTCTTATAATTAGTCAAATACATTGGATTGTGACCATTTTGACCATAGAAACAGTAACAAAGCTATTTACTTCTTCTAAAGAATTTGTTGTTGGTTTTCGCCTCTTTTGGGAGAAAATGGGTATAAGTGTTGTCCAAACACTCCGTATCCATCTCTAACTCTTATAATTAGTCAAATGCATTGGATTGTGACACATTTTGACCATAGAAACACTAACAAAGCTATTTACTTCTTCTAAGGAATTTGTTGTTGGTTTTCGCCTCTTTTGGGAGAAAATGGGTATAAGTGTTGTCCAAACACTCCGTATCCATCTCTAACTCTTATAATTAGTCAAATACATTGGATTGTGACCATTTTGACCATAGAAACAGTAACAAAGCTATTTACTTCTTCTAAGAATTTGTTGTTGGTTTTCGCCTCTTTTGGGAGAAAATGGGTATAAGTGTTGTCCAAACACTCCGTATCCATCTCTAACTCTTATAATTAGTCAAATACATTGGATTGTGACCATTTTGACCATAGAAACAGTAACAAAGCTATTTACTTCTTCTAAAGAATTTGTTGTTGGTTTTCGCCTCTTTTGGGAGAAAATGGGTATAAGTGTTGTCCAAACACTCCGTATCCATCTCTAACTCTTATAATTAGTCAAATGCATTGGATTGTGACACATTTTGACCATAGAAACACTAACAAAGCTATTTACTTCTTCTAAGGAATTTGTTGTTGGTTTTCGCCTCTTTTGGGAGAAAATGGGTATAAGTGTTGTCCAAACACTCCGTATCCATCTCTAACTCTTATAATTAGTCAAATACATTGGATTGTGACCATTTTGACCATAGAAACAGTAACAAAGCTATTTACTTCTTCTAAAGAATTTGTTGTTGGTTTTCGCCTCTTTTGGGAGAAAATGGGTATAAGTGTTGTCCAAACACTTCGTATCCATCTCTAACTCTTATAATTAGTCAAATGCATTGGATTGTGACACATTTTGACCATAGAAACACTAACAAAGCTATTTACTTCTTCTAAGGAATTTGTTGTTGGTTTTCGCCTCTTTTGGGAGAAAATGGGTATAAGTGTTGTCCAAACACTCCGTATCCATCTCTAACTCTTATAATTAGTCAAATACATTGGATTGTGACCATTTTGACCATAGAAACAGTAACAAAGCTATTTACTTCTTCTAAAGAATTTGTTGTTGGTTTTCGCCTCTTTTGGGAGAAAATGGGTATAAGTGTTGTCCAAACACTCCGTATCCATCTCTAACTCTTATAATTAGTCAAATGCATTGGATTGTGACACATTTTGACCATAGAAACACTAACAAAGCTATTTACTTCTTCTAAGGAATTTGTTGTTGGTTTTCGCCTCTTTTGGGAGAAAATGGGTATAAGTGTTGTCCAAACACTCCGTATCCATCTCTAACTCTTATAATTAGTCAAATACATTGGATTGTGACCATTTTGACCATAGAAACAGTAACAAAGCTATTTACTTCTTCTAAAGAATTTGTTGTTGGTTTTCGCCTCTTTTGGGAGAAAATGGGTATAAGTGTTGTCCAAACACTTCGTATCCATCTCTAACTCTTATAATTAGTCAAATGCATTGGATTGTGACACATTTTGACCATAGAAACACTAACAAAGCTATTTACTTCTTCTAAGGAATTTGTTGTTGGTTTTCGCCTCTTTTGGGAGAAAATGGGTATAAGTGTTGTCCAAACACTCCGTATCCATCTCTAACTCTTATAATTAGTCAAATACATTGGATTGTGACCATTTTGACCATAGAAACAGTAACAAAGCTATTTACTTCTTCTAAAGAATTTGTTGTTGGTTTTCGCCTCTTTTGCGAGAAAATGGGTATAAGTGTTGTCCAAACACTCCGTATCCATCTCTAACTCTTATAATTAGTCAAATGCATTGGATTGTGACACATTTTGACCATAGAAACACTAACAAAGCTATTTACTTCTTCTAAGGAATTTGTTGTTGGTTTTCGCCTCTTTTGGGAGAAAATGGGTATAAGTGTTGTCCAAACACTCCGTATCCATCTCTAACTCTTATAATTAGTCAAATACATTGGATTGTGACCATTTTGACCATAGAAACAGTAACAAAGCTATTTACTTCTTCTAAAGAATTTGTTGTTGGTTTTCGCCTCTTTTGGGAGAAAATGGGTATAAGTGTTGTCCAAACACTCCGTATCCATCTCTAACTCTTATAATTAGTCAAATGCATTGGATTGTGATACATTTTTACCATAGAAACACTAACAAAGCGGTTTACTACTTCTAAGCAATGTTTTTGTTGGTTTTCGCCTCTTTTGGGAGAAAATGGGTATAAGTGTTGTCTAAACACTCCGTATCCATCTCTAACTCTTATAATTAGTCAAATACATTGGATTGTGACCATTTTGACCATAGAAACAGTAACAAAGCTATTTACTTCTTCTAAAGAATTTGTTGTTGGTTTTCGCCTCTTTTGGGAGAAAATGGGTATAAGTGTTGTCCAAACACTCCGTATCCATCTCTAACTCTTATAATTAGTCAAATGCATTGGATTGTGACACATTTTGACCATAGAAACACTAACAAAGCTATTTACTTCTTCTAAGGAATTTGTTGTTGGTTTTCGCCTCTTTTGGGAGAAAATGGGTATAAGTGTTGTCCAAACACTCCGTATCCATCTCTAACTCTTATAATTAGTCAAATACATTGGATTGTGACACATTTTGACCATAGAAACACTAACAAAGCTATTTACTTCTTCTAAGGAATTTGTTGTTGGTTTTCGCCTCTTTTGGGAGAAAATGGGTATAAGTGTTGTCTAAACACTCCGTATCCATCTCTAACTCTTATAATTAGTCAAATACATTGGATTGTGACCATTTTGACCATAGAAACAGTAACAAAGCTATTTACTTCTTCTAAAGAATTTGTTGTTGGCTTTCGCCTCTTTTGGGAGAAAATGGGTATAAGTGTTGTCCAAACACTTCGTATCCATCTCTAACTCTTATAATTAGTCAAATGCATTGGATTGTGACACATTTTGACCATAGAAACACTAACAAAGCTATTTACTTCTTCTAAGGAATTTGTTGTTGGTTTTCGCCTCTTTTGGGAGAAAATGGGTATAAGTGTTGTCCAAACACTCCGTATCCATCTCTAACTCTTATAATTAGTCAAATACATTGGATTGTGACCATTTTGACCATAGAAACAGTAACAAAGCTATTTACTTCTTCTAAAGAATTTGTTGTTGGTTTTCGCCTCTTTTGGGAGAAAATGGGTATAAGTGTTGTCCAAACACTCCGTATCCATCTCTAACTCTTATAATTAGTCAAATGCATTGGATTGTGATACATTTTGACAATAGAAACACTAACAAAGCGGTTTACTACTTATAAGCAATGTTTTGTTGGTTTTAGCCTCTTTTGGGAGAAAATGGGTATAAGTGTTGTCTAAACACTCCGTATCCATCTCTAGCTCTTATAATTAGTCAAATACATTGGATTGTGACCATTTTGACCATAGAAACAGTAACAAAGCTATTTACTTCTTCTAAAGAATTTGTTGTTGGCTTTCGCCTCTTTTGGGAGAAAATGGGTATAAGTGTTGTCCAAACACTTCGTATCCATCTCTAACTCTTATAATTAGTCAAATGCATTGGATTGTGACACATTTTGACCATAGAAACACTAACAAAGCTATTTACTTCTTCTAAGGAATTTGTTGTTGGTTTTCGCCTCTTTTGGGAGAAAATGGGTATAAGTGTTGTCCAAACACTCTGTATCCATCTCTAACTCTTATAATTAGTCAAATACATTGGATTGTGACCATTTTGACCATAGAAACAGTAACAAAGCTATTTACTTCTTCTAAAGAATTTGTTGTTGGTTTTCGCCTCTTTTGGGAGAAAATGGGTATAAGTGTTGTCCAAACACTCCGTATCCATCTCTAACTCTTATAATTAGTCAAATGCATTGGATTGTGATACATTTTGACAATAGAAACCCTAACAAAGCGATTTACTACTTCTAAGAATGTTTTGTTGGTTTTCGCCTCTTTTGGGAGAAAATGGGTATAAGTGTTGTCTAAACACTCCGTATCCATCTCTAACTCTTATAATTAGTCAAATACATTGGATTGTGACCATTTTGACCATAGAAACAGTAACAAAGCTATTTACTTCTTCTAAAGAATTTGTTGTTGGTTTTCGCCTCTTTTGGGAGAAAATGGGTATAAGTGTTGTCCAAACACTCCGTATCCATCTCTAACTCTTATAATTAGTCAAATGCATTGGATTGTGACACATTTTGACCATAGAAACACTAACAAAGCTATTTACTTCTTCTAAGGAATTTGTTGTTGGTTTTCGCCTCTTTTGGGAGAAAATGGGTATAAGTGTTGTCCAAACACTCCGTATCCATCTCTAACTCTTATAATTAGTCAAATACATTGGATTGTGACCATTTTGACCATAGAAACAGTAACAAAGCTATTTACTTCTTCTAAAGAATTTGTTGTTGGTTTTCGCCTCTTTTGGGAGAAAATGGGTATAAGTGTTGTCCAAACACTCCGTATCCATCTCTAACTCTTATAATTAGTCAAATGCATTGGATTGTGACACATTTTGACCATAGAAACACTAACAAAGCTATTTACTTCTTCTAAGGAATTTGTTGTTGGTTTTCGCCTCTTTTGGGAGAAAATGGGTATAAGTGTTGTCCAAACACTCCGTATCCATCTCTAACTCTTATAATTAGTCAAATACATTGGATTGTGACCATTTTGACCATAGAAACAGTAACAAAGCTATTTACTTCTTCTAAAGAATTTGTTGTTGGTTTTCGCCTCTTTTGGGAGAAAATGGGTATAAGTGTTGTCCAAACACTCCGTATCCATCTCTAACTCTTATAATTAGTCAAATGCATTGGATTGTGACACATTTTGACCATAGAAACACTAACAAAGCTATTTACTACTTCTAAGAATGTTTTGTTGGTTTTCGCCTCTTTTGGGAGAAAAATGGGTATAAGTGTTGTCAAACACTCCGTATCCATCTCTAACTCTTATAATTAGTCAAATACATTGGATTGTGACCATTTTGACCATAGAAACAGTAACAAAGCTATTTACTTCTTCTAAAGAATTTGTTGTTGGTTTTCGCCTCTTTTGGGAGAAAATGGGTATAAGTGTTGTCCAAACACTTCGTATCCATCTCTAACTCTTATAATTAGTCAAATGCATTGGATTGTGACACATTTGACCATAGAAACACTAACAAAGCTATTTACTTCTTCTAAGAATTTGTTGTTGGTTTTCGCCTCTTTTGGGAGAAAATGGGTATAAGTGTTGTCCAAACACTCCGTATCCATCTCTAACTCTTATAATTAGTCAAATACATTGGATTGTGACCATTTTGACCATAGAAACAGTAACAAAGCTATTACTTCTTCTAAAGAATTTGTTGTTGGTTTCGCCTCTTTTGGGAGAAAATGGGTATAAGTGTTGTCCAAACACTCGTATCCATCTCTAACTCTTATAATTAGTCAAATGCATTGGATTGTGACACATTTTGACCATAGAAACACTAACAAAGGCTATTTACTTCTTCTAAGAATTGTTGTTGGTTTTAGCCTCTTTTGGGAGAAAATGGGTATAAGTGTTGTCCAAACACTCCGTATCCATCTCTAACTCTTATAATTAGTCAAATACATTGGATTGTGACCATTTTGACCATAGAAACAGTAACAAAGCTATTTACTTCTTCTAAGAATTTGTTGTTGGTTTTCGCCTCTTTTGGGAGAAAATGGGTATAAGTGTTGTCCAAACACTCTTATCCCATCTTACCTCTATAATAGTCAACATACATGGGAGTGACCATTTTGACCATAGAAAACAGACAACCGCTATTTACTTCTTCTCAAGAATTTGTGTTGGTTTCGGCTTTGGGAGCAAAGGGTGTATATAGTGTTGTCCAAAACACTCCGTATCCATCTCTCACTCTATAATTAGTCAAATGCATTGGGATTGTGAACTTTTGGGACCATAGAAACAATTAACAAGCGGTGACTTACTTCTAAGAATGTTTTTGTTGGTTAGCCTCTTTTAGGAGAAAATGGGTATAAGTGTTGTTAAACACTCCGTATCCATCTCTTACGCTATAATATAG
>CM022180.2:13036772-13053353 GCA_011420285.2 Erysimum cheiranthoides
CTAAGCAATGTTTTTGTTGGTTTTAGCGTCATTTGGGAGAAAATGGGTATAAGTGTTGTCTAACACTCATATCCATCTCTAACTCGTAAAAGTCAAATGCATTGGGTTGTGATACCTTTTTACCATAGAAAACATAACAAAGCGGTTTCTACTTCTAAGCAATGTTTTTGTTGGTTTTCGCCTCTTTTGGGAGAAAATGGGTAAAGTGTTGTCCAAACACTCCGTATCCATCTCTAACTCTTATAATTAGTCAAATGCATTGGATTGTGATACATTTTGACAATAGAAACACTAACAAAGCGGTTACTACTTCTAAGCAATGTTTTTGTTGGTTTTAGCCTCTTTTGGGAGAAAATGGGTATAAGTGTGTCTAAACACTCCGTATCCATCTCTAACTCTTATATTAGTCAAATACAATTGGATTGTGACCATTTTGACCATAGAACAGTAACAAAGCTATTTACTTCTTCTAAGAATGTTGTTGTTGTTTTCACCTCTTTTGGGAAAATGGGTATAAGTGTTGTCTAAACCACTCCGTATCCATCTCTAACCCTTATAATTAGTCAAATGCATTGGATTGTGATACATTTGACAATAGAAACACTAACAAAGCGGTTTACTACTTCTAAGCAATGTTTTTTTGGTTTTTAGCCTCATTTGGGAGAAAATGGGTATAAGTGTTGTCTAAACACTCCATATCCATCTCTAACTCTTATAATTAGTTAAACGCATTGGATTGTTACAACATTTTGACCATAGAAACTAAGAAAGCTATTTACTTCTTCTAAGAATTTTTGTTGGTTTTCGCCTCTTTTGGGAGAAAATGGGTATAAGTGTTGTCTAAACACTCCGTATCCATCTCTAACTCTTTAATTAGTCAAATGCATTGGATTGTGATACATTTTGACAATAGAACACTAACAAAGCGGTTTACTACTTCTAAGCAATGTTTTTTGTTGGTTTTAGCCTCTTTTGGGATAAAATGGGTATAAGTGTTGTCTAAACACTCCGTATCCATCTCTAACTCTTATATTTAGTCAAATACATTGGATGTGATCATTTTGACCATAGAAACAGCTAACAAAGCTATTTACTTCTTCTAAAGAATGTTTGTTGGTTTTCACCTCTTTTGGGAGAAAATGGGTATAAGTGTTTGTCTAAACACTCCGTATCCATCTCTAACTCTTATAATTAGTCAAATGCATTGGATTGTGATACATTTTGACAATAGAAACACTACGAAAGCGGTTTACTACTTCTAAGCAATGTTTTTGTTGGTTTTAGCCTCTTTTGGGATAAAATGGGTATAAGTGTTGTCTAAACACTCCGTATCCATCTCTAACTCTTATAATTAGTCAAATGCATTGGATTGTGATACATTTGGACAATAGAAACACTAACAAAGCGGTTTTACTACTTCTAAGCAATGTTTTTGTTGTTTTAGCCTCTTTGGGAGAAAATGGGTATAATGTTGTCTAAACACTCGTATCCATCTCTAACTCTTAAATTAGTCAAATGCATTGGTTGTGATACATTTTTACCATAGAAACAACAAAAAGCGGTTACTACTTCTAAGCAATGTTTGTTGGTTTTCGCCTCTTTTGGGAGAAAATGGGTATAAGTGTTGTCCAAACACTCCGTATCCATCTCTAACTCTTATAATTAGTCAAATGCATTGGATTGATACATTTTGACATAGAAACACTAAGAAAGCGGTTTACTACTTCTAAGGAATTTTTTGTTGTTTTCGCCTCTTTTGGGAGAAAATGGGTATAAGTGTTGTCTAAACACTCCGTATCCATCTCTAACTCTTATAATTAGTCAAATGCATTGGATTGTGACCATTTTGACCATAGAAACACTAACAAAGCTATTACTTCTTCTAAAGATGTTGTTGGTTTTGCCTCTTGGGAGAAAATGGGTATAAGTGTTGTCTAAACACTCCATATCCATCTCTAACTCTTATAATTAGTTTAAACGCATTGGATTGTTACACATATTGACCATAGAAATACTAAGAAAGCTATTTACTTCTTCTAAGGAATTTTTTCTTGGTTTTCGCCTCTTTTTGGAGAAAATGGGTATAAGTGTTGTCTAAACACTCCGTATCCATCTCTAACTCTTATAATTAGTCAAATGCATTAGATTGTGACACATTTTGACAATAGAAACACTAACAAAGCTATTTACTTCTTCTAAGGAATTTGTTGTTGGTTTTCGCCTCTTTTGGGAGAAAATGGGTATAAGTGTTGTCTAAACACTCCATATCCATCTCTAACTCTTATAATTAGTTAAACGCATTGGATTGTTACACATTTTGACCATAGAAACACTAAGAAAGCTATTTACTTCTTCTAAAGAATTTTTTGTTGGTTTTCGCCTCTTTTGGGAGAAAATGGGTATAAGTGTTGTCTAAACACTCCGTATCCATCTCTAACTCTTATAATTAGTCAAATGCATTGGATTGTGATACATTTTGACAATAGAAACACTAACAAAGCGGTTTACTACTTCTAAGCAATTTTTTTGTTGGTTTTAGCCTCTTTTGGGAGAAAATGGGTATAAGTGTTGTCTAAACACTCCGTATCCATCTCTAACTCTTATAATTAGTCAAATGCATTGGATTGTGATACATTTTGACAATAGAAACACTAACAAAGCGGTTTACTACTTCTAAGCAATGTTTTTGTTGGTTTTAGCCTCATTTGGGAGAAAATGGGTATAAGTGTTGTCTAAACACTCAGTATCCATCTCTAACTCTTAAAATTAGTCAAATGCATTGGGTTGTGATACCTTTTTACCATAGAAACACTAACAAAGCGGTTTACTACTTCTAAGCAATGTTTTTGTTGGTTTTCGCCTCTTTTGGGAGAAAATGGGTATAAGTGTTGTCCAAACATTCCGTATCCATCTCAAACTCTTATAATTAGTCAAATGCATTGGATTGTGATACATTTTGACAATAAAAACACTAACAAAGTGGTTTACTACTTCTAAGCAATGTTTTTGTTGGTTTTAGCCTCTTTTGGGAGAAAATGGGTATACGTGTTGTCCAAACACTCCGTATCCATCTCTAACTCTTATAATTAGACAAATGCATTGGATTGTGATACATTTTACAATAGAAACCACTAACAAAGCGGTTTACTACTTCTAAGCAATGTTTTGGTTGGTTTTAGCCTCTTTTGGGTGAAAATGGGTATAAGTGTTGTCTAAACACTCCGTATCCATCTCTAACTCTTATAATTAGTCAAATACATTGGATTGTGACCATTTTGACAATAGAAACACTAACAAAGCGGTTTACTACTTCTAAGCAATGTTTTTGTTGGTTTTAGCCTCTTTTGGGATAAAATGGGTATAAGTGTTGTCTAAACACTCCGTATCCATCTCTAACTCTTATAATTAGTCAAATGCATTGGATTGTGATACATTTTGACAATAGAAACACTAACAAAGCGGTTTACTACTTCTAAGCAATGTTTTTTTTGGTTTTAGCCTCATTTGGGAGAAAATGGGTATAAGTGTTGTCTAAACACTCCATATCCATCTCTAACTCGTATAATTAGTTAAACGCATTGGATTGTTACACATTTTGACCATAGAAACACTAAGAAAGCTATTTACTTCTTCTAAAGAATTTTTTGTTGGTTTTCGCCTCTTTTGGGAGAAAATGGGTATAAGTGTTGTCTAAACACTCCGTATCCATCTCTAACTCTTATAATTAGTCAAATGCATTGGATTGTGATACATTTTGACAATAGAAACACTAACAAAGCGGTTTACTACTTCTAAGCAATGTTTTTGTTGGTTTTAGCCTCTTTTGGGAGAAAATGGGTATAAGTGTTGTCTAAACACTCCGTATCCATCTCTAACTCTTATAATTAGTCAAATGCATTGGATTGTGATACATTTTGACAATAAAAACACTAACAAAGTGGTTTACTACTTCTAAGCAATGTTTTTGTTGGTTTTAGCCTCTTTTGGGAGAAAAAGGGTATACGTGTTGTCCAAACACTCCGTATCCATCTCTAACTCTTATAATTAGACAAATGCATTGGATTGTGATACATTTTGACAATAGAAACACTAACAAAGCGGTTTACTACTTCTAAGCAATGTTTTGGTTGGTTTTAGCCTCTTTTGGGTGAAAATGGGTATAAGTGTTGTCTAAACACTCCGTATCCATCTCTAACTCTTATAATTAGTCAAATACATTGGATTGTGACCATTTTGACAATAGAAACACTAACAAAGCGGTTTACTACTTCTAAGCAATGTTTTTGTTGGTTTTAGCCTCTTTTGGGAGAAAATGGGTATAAGTGTTGTCTAAACACTCCGTATCCATCTCTAACTCTTATAATTAGTCAAATGCATTGGATTGTGATACATTTTGACAATAGAAACACTAACAAAGCGGTTTACTACTTCTAAGCAATGTTTTTGTTGGTTTTAGCGTCATTTGGGAGAAAATGGGTATAAGTGTTGTCTAAACACTCAATATCCATCTCTAACTCTTAAAATTAGTCAAATGCATTGGGTTGTGATACCTTTTTACCATAGAAACACTAACAAAGCGGTTTACTACTTCTAAGCAATGTTTTTGTTGGTTTTCGCCTCTTTTGGGAGAAAATGGGTATAAGTGTTGTCCAAACACTCCGTATCCATCTCTAACTCTTATAATTAGTCAAATGCATTGGATTGTGATACATTTTGACAATAGAAACACTAACAAAGCGGTTTACTACTTCTAAGCAATGTTTTTGTTGGTTTTAGCCTCTTTTGGGAGAAAATTGGTATAAGTGTTGTCTAAACACTCCGTATCCATCTCTAACTCTTATATTTAGTCAAATACATTGGATTGTGACCATTTTGACCATAGAAACAGTAACAAAGCTATTTACTTCTTCTAAAGATTGTTTGTTGGTTTTCACTCTTTTGGGAGAAAATGGGTATAAGTGTTGTCTAACCACTCCGTATCCATCTCTAACCCTTATAATTAGTCAAATGCATTGGATTGTGATACATTTTGACAATAGAAACACTAACAAAAGCGGTTTACTACTTCTAAGCAATGTGTTTTTTGGTTTTAGCCTCATTTGGGATAAAATGGGTATAAGTGTTGTCTAAACACTCAGTATCCATCTCTAACTCTTATAATTAGTTAAAACGCATTGGATTGTTACACATTTGACCATAGAACACTAAGAAAGCTATTACTTCTTCTAAGAATTTTTTGTTGTTTTCGCCTCTTTTGGGAGAAAATGGGTATAAGTGTTGTCTAACACTCCGTATCCATCTCTAACTCTTATAATTAGTCAAATGCATTGGATTGTGATACATTTGACAATAGAAACACTAATAAAGCGGTTTACTACTTCTAAGCAATGTTTTTGTTGGTTTTAGCCTCTTTTGGGATAAAATGGGATAAGTGTTGTCTAAACACTCCGTATCCATCTCTAACTCTTATAATTAGTCAAATGCATTGGATTGTGATACATTTTGACCATAGAAACACTAACAAAGCTAGTTTACTTCTTCTAAGAATTTTTTGTTGGTTTTCGCCTCTTTTGGGAGAAAATGGGTATAAGTGTTGTCTAAACACTCCGTATCCATCTCTAACTCTTATAATTAGTCAAATGCATTGGATTGTGATACATTTTGACAATAGAACACTAACAAAGCGGTTTACTACTTCTAAGCAATTTTTTTGTTGGTTTTAGCCTCTTTTGGGAGAAAATGGGTATAAGTGTTGTCTAAACACTCCGTATCCATCTCTAACTCTTATAATTAGTCAAATGCATTGGATTGTGATACATTTGACAATAGAAACACTAACAAAGCGGTTTACTACTTCTAAGCAATGTTTTTTTGGTTTTTAGCCTCATTTGGGAGAAAATGGGTATAAGTGTTGTCTAAACACTCAGTATCCATCTCTAACTCTTAAAATTAGTCAAATGCATTGGGTTGTGATACATTTTTACCATAGAAACACTAACAAAGCGGTTTACTACTTCTAAGCAATTTTTTTGTTGGTTTCGCCTCTTTTGGGAGAAAATGGGTATACGTGTTGTCCCAACACTCCGTATCCATCTCAACTCTTATAATTAGTCAAATGCATTGGATTGTGATACATTTGACAATAGAAACACTAAGAAAGCTAGTTTACTTCTTCTAAGCAATGTGTTGTTGGTTTTCGCCTCTTTTGGGAGAAAATGGGTATACGTGTTGTCTAAACACTCCGTATCCATCTCTAACTCTTATAATTAGTACAAATGCATTGGATTGTGATCCATTTTGACCATAGAAACAGTAACAAAGCGGTTACTTCTTCTAAGCAATGTTTTGTTGGTTTTCGCCTCTTTGGTAGAAAATGGGTATAAGTGTTGTCTAAACACTCCAGTATCCATCTCTAACTCTTATAATTAGTTAAACTACATTGGATTGTGACACATTTTGACCATAGAAATACTACAAAGCTTTTTACTTCTTCTAAGGCAATTTTTTTTTGGTTTTAGCCTCTTTTGGAGAAAATGGGTATAAGTGTTGTCTAAACACTCCGTATCCATCTCTAACTCTATAATTAGTCAAATGCATTGGAGTTGTGACACATTTTGACAATAGAAACACTAACAAAGCGGATTTACTTCTTCTAAGCAATGTTTTTGTTGGTTTTCGCCTCTTTGGGAGAAAATGGGTATAAGTGTTTGTCTAAACACTCCATATCCATCTCTAACTCTTATAATTAGTGTAAACGCATTGGATTGTTACACATTTTGACCATAGAAACACTAAGAAGCTATTTACTTCTTCTAAAGAATTTTTTGTGGTTTTCGCCTCTTTTGGGAGAAATGGGTATAAGTGTTGTCTAAACACTCCGTATCCATCTCTAACTCTTATAATTAGTCAAATGCATTGGATTGTGATACATTTTGACAATAGAAACACTAACAAAGCGGTTTACTACTTCTAAGCAATGTTTTGTTGGTTTTAGCCTCTTTTGGGAGAAAATGGGTATAAGTGTTGTCTAAACACTCCGTATCCATCTCTAACTCTTATAATTAGTCAAATGCATTGGATTGTGATACATTTTGACAATAGAAACACTAACAAAGCTGTTTTCTACTTCTAAGCAATGTTTTTGTTGGTTTTAGCCTCTTTTGGGAGAAAATGGGTATAAGTGTTGTCTAAACACTCCGTATCCATCTCTAACTCTTATAATTAGTCAAATGCATTGGATTGTGATACATTTTGACAATAGAAACACTAACAAAGCGGTTTACTACTTCTAAGCAATGTTTTGGTTGGTTTTAGCCTCTTTTGGGTGAAAATGGGTATAAGTGTTGTCTAAACACTCCGTATCCATCTCTAACTCTTATAATTAGTCAAATACATTGGATTGTGACCATTTTGACAATAGAAACACTAACAAAGTGGTTTACTACTTCTAAGCAATGTTTTTGTTGGTTTTAGCCTCTTTTGGGAGAAAATGGGTATAAGTGTTGTCTAAACACTCCGTATCCATCTCTAACTCTTATAATTAGTCAAATGCATTGGATTGTGATACATTTTGACAATAGAAACACTAACAAAGCGGTTTACTACTTCTAAGCAATGTTTTTGTTGGTTTTAGCCTCATTTGGGAGAAAATGGGTATAAGTGTTGTCTAAACACTCAATATCCATCTCTAACTCTTAAAATTAGTCAAATGCATTGGATTGTGATACATTTTGACCATAGAAACACTAACAAAGCGGTTTACTACTTCTAAGCAATGTTTTTGTTGGTTTTTAGCCTCTTTTGGGAGAAATGGGTATAAGTGTTGTCCAAACACTCCGTATCCATCTCTAACTCTTATAATTAGTCAAATGCATTGGATTGTGATACATTTTGACAATAGAAACACTAAGAAAGCTATTTACTTCTTCTAAGCAATTTTTTGTTAGTTTTCGCCTCTTTTGGGAGAAAATGGGTATAAGTGGTTGTCTAAACACTCCATTCCATCTCTAACTCTTATAATTAGTCAAATGCTTTGGATGTGACCATTTAACCATAGAAACAGTAACAAAGCTATTTCCTTCTTCTAATAATTTGTTGTGGTTTCTTTCGCCTCTTTGGAGAAAATGGGTATAAGGGTTGTCTAAACACCTCCGTATCCATCTCTAAACTCATATAATTAGTCAAATGCATTGGATTGTGGACACATTTTGACCATAGAAACACTAACAAAGCTTACTTTACTTCTTCTAAGGAATTTGTTGTTGGTTTTCGCCTCTTTTGATAGAAAATGGGTATAATTGTTGTCCAAAGACTCTGTATCCATCTCTAAACTCTATAACTAGTCAAATGCATTGGATGTGTGATACATTTTGACATAGAACACTAACAAGCGGTTTACTACTCTAAGCAATGTTTTTGTTGGTTTAGCCTCTTTTGGGAGAAAATGGGTTATAAGTGTTGTCTAAAACATTCCGTATCCATCTCTAACTCTTATAATTAGTCAAATGCATTGGATTGTGATACATTTTGACAATAGAAACACTAACAAAGCGGTTTACTACTTCTAAGCAATGTTTTTGTTGGTTTTAGCCTCATTTGGGAGAAAATGGGTATAAGTGTTGTCTAAACACTCAGTATCCATCTCTAACTCTTATAATTAGTCAAATGCATTGGATTGTGATACATTTTTACCATAGAACACTAACAAAGCGGTTTACTACTTCTAAGCAATGTTTTTGTTGGTTTTAGCCTCTTTTGGGAGAAAATGGGTATAAGTGTTGTCTAAACACTCCGTATCCATCTCTAACTCTTATAATTAGTCAAATGCATTGGATTGTGATACATTTTGACAATAGAAACACTAACAAAGCTGGTTTACTACTTCTAAGCAATGTTTTTGTTGGTTTTTAGCCTCTTTTGGGAGAAAATGGGTATAAGTGTTGTCCAAACACTCCGTATCCATCTCTAACTCTTATAATTAGTCAAATGCATTGGATTGTGATACATTTTGACCATAGAAACACTAACAAGCGGTTTACTACTTCTAAGCAATGTTTTGGTTGGTTTTTAGCCTCTTTTGGTAGAAAATGGGTATAAGTGTTGTCTAAACCACTCCGTATCCATCTCTAACTCTTATAATTAGTCAAATACATTGGATTGTGACCATTTGACAATAGAAACACTAACAAAGTGGTTTACTACTTCTAAGCATGTTTTGTTGGTTTTAGCCTCTTTTGGAGAAAATGGGTATAAGTGTTGTCCTAAACACTCCGTATCCATCTCTAACTCTTATAATTAGTCAAATGCATTGGATTGTGATACATTTTGACAATAGAAACACTAACAAAGCGGTTTACTACTTCTTAGCAATGTTTTTGTTGGTTTTAGCGTCATTTGGGAGAAAATGGGTATAAGTGTTGTCTAAACACTTCCGTATCCATCTCTAACTCTTATAATTAGTCAAATGCATTGGATTGTGATACATTTGACAATAGAAACACTAACAAAGCGGTTTACTACTTCTAAGCAATGTTTTTGTTGGTTTTTAGCCTCATTTGGGAGAAAATGGGTATAAGTGTTGTCTAAACACTCAGTATCCATCTCTAACTCTTAAAATTAGTCAAATGCATTGGGTTGTGATACCTTTTTACCATAGAAACACTAACAAAGCGTTTACTACTTCTAAGCAATGTTTTTGTTGGTTTTCGCCTCTTTGGGAGAAAATGGGTATAAGTGTTGTCCAAACACTTCCGTATCCATCTCTAAACTCTTATAATTAGTCAAATGCATTGGATTGTGATACATTTTGACAATAAAAACACTAACAAAGTGGTTTACTACTTCTAAGCAATGTTTTTGTTGGTTTTAGCCTCTTTGGGAGAAAATGGGTATACGTGTTTTGTCCAAACACTCCGTATCCATCTCTAACTCCTATAATTAGACAAATGCATTGGATTGTGATACATTTTGACAATAGAAACACTAACAAAGCGGTTTACTACTTCTAAGCAATGTTTTGGTTGGTTTTAGCCTCTTTTGGGTGAAAATGGGTATAAGTGTTGTCTAAAACACTCCGTATCCATCTCTAACTCTTATAATTAGTCAAATACATTGGATTGTGTACATTTTGACAATAGAAACACTAACAAAGCGGTTTTACTACTTCTAAGCAATGTTTTTGTTGGTTTTAGCCTCTTTTGGGAGAAAATGGGTATAGTGTTGTCCTAAACACTCCGTATCCATCTCTAACTCTTATAATAGTCAAATGCATTGGATTGTGATACATTTTGACAATAGAAAACTACAAAAGCGTTTACTACTTCTAAGCAATGTTTTGTTTGTTTTAGCCTCATTTGGGAGAAAATGGGTATAAGTGTTGTCTAAACACTCCGTATCCATCTCTAACTCTTATAATTAGTCAAAGCATTGGATTGTGACACATTTTGACCATAGAAACACTAAGAAAGCTATTTACTTCTTCTAAGGAATTTTTTGTTGGTTTTCGCCTCTTTTGGGAGAAAATGGGTATAAGTGTTGTCTAAACACTCCGTATCCATCTCTAACTCTTAAAATTAGTCAAATGCATTGGATTGTGATACATTTTTACCATAGAAACACTAACAAAACGGTTTACTACTTCTAAGCAATGTTTTTGTTGGGTTTCGCCTCTTTTGGGAGAAAATGGGTATAAGTGTTGTCTAAACACTCCGTATCCATCTCTAACTCTTATAATTAGTCAAATGCATTGGATTATGATACATTTTGACAATAGAAACACTAACAAAGCGGTTTACTACTTCTAAGCAATGTTTTTGTTGGTTTTAGCCTCTTTTGGGAGAAAATGGGTATAATGTTGTTCTAAACACTCCGTATCCATCTCTAACTCTTATATTTAGTCAAATACATTGGATTGTGACCATTTTGACCATAGAAACAGTAACAAAGCTATTTACTTCTTCTAAAGAATTTGTTGTTGGTTTTCACCTCTTTTGGGAGAAAATGGGTATAAGTGTTGTCTAAACACTCCGTATCCATCTCTAACTCTTATAATTAGTCAAATGCATTGGATTGTGATACATTTTGACAATAGAAACACTAACAAAGCGGTTTACTACTTCTAAGCAATGTTTTTGTTGGTTTTAGCCTCTTTTGGGATAAAATGGGTATAAGTGTTGTCTAAACACTCCGTATCCATCTCTAACTCTTATAATTAGTCAAATGCATTGGATTGTGATACATTTGGACAATAGAAACACTAACAAAGCGGTTTACTACTTCTAAGCAATGTTTTTGTTAGTTTTAGCCTCATTTGAGAGAAAATGGGTATAAGTGTTGTCTAAACACTCAATATCCATCTCTAACTCTTAAAATTAGTCAAATGCATTGGATTGTGATACATTTGGACAATAGAAACACTAACAAAGCGGTTTACTACTTCTAAGCAATGTTTTTGTTAGTTTTAGCCTCATTTGGGAGAAAATGGGTATAAGTGTTGTCTAAACACTCAATATCCATCTCTAACTCTTAAAATTAGTCAAATGCATTGGGTTGTGATACATTTTTACCATAGAAACACTAACAAAGCGGTTTACTACTTCTAAACAATGTTTTGGTTGGTTTTAGCCTCTTTTGGGTGAAAATGGGTATAAGTGTTGTCTAAACACTCCGTATCCATCTCTAACTCTTATAATTAGTCAAATACATTGGATTGTGACCATTTTGACAATAGAAACACTAACAAAGCGGTTTTTTACTTCTAAGCAATGTTTTTGTTGGTTTTAGCCTCTTTTGGGATAAAATGGGTATAAGTGTTGTCTAAACACTCCGTATCCATCTCTAACTCTTATAATTAGTCAAATGCATTGGATTGTGATACATTTTGACAATAGAAACACTAACAAAGCGGTTTTACTACTTCTAGCAATGTTTTTTTTGGTTTTAGCCTCATTTGGGAGAAAATGGGTATAAATGCTGTCTAAACACTCCATATCCATCTCTAACTCTTATAATTAGTTAAACGCATTGGATTGTTACATTTTGACATAGAAACACTAACAAAGCTTTTACTTCTAAGCAATTTTTTGTTGGTTTTGCCTCTTTTGGGAGAAAATGGGTATAAGTGTTGTCTAAACACTCCGTATCCATCTCTAACTCTTATAATTAGTCAAATGCATTGGATTGTGATACATTTTGACATAGAAAACTAACAAAGCGGTTTACTACTTCTAAGCAATGTTTTTGTTGGTTTTAGCCTCTTTTGGGAGGAAATGGGTATAAGTGTTGTCTAAACACTCCGTATCCATCTCTAACTCTTATAATTAGTCAAATGCATTGGATTGTGATACATTTTGACAATAGAAACACTAACAAAGCGGTTTACTACTTCTAAGCAATGTTTTTGTGGTTTTAGTTTTGGGGTAATGGGTATGTGTTGTCTATATCTTTTTTTTGTGGATTGTGTTTTTTTTTGTGTTTTTGTTGGTTTTAGCCTCTTTTGGGAGAAAATGGGTATAAGTGTGTCTAAACACTCCGTATCCATCTCTAACTCTTATATTAGTCAAATACATGGATTGTGACCATTTTGACCATAGAAACAGTAAACAAAGCTATTACTTCTTCTAAAGAATTTGTTTGTGGTTTTCACCTCTTTTGGGAGGAAAATGGGTATAAGTGTTGTCTAAACACTCCGTTATCCATCTCTAACTCTTATAATTAGTCAAATGCATTGGATTGTGATACATTTTGACAATAGAAACACTAACAAAGCGGTTTTACTACTTCTAAGCAATGTTTTTGTTGGTTTAGCTCTTTTGGGTATAAATGGGTATAAGTGTGTCTAAACACTCCGTATCCATCTCTAACTCTTATAATTAGTCAATGCATTGGATTGTGATACATTGGGACAATAGAAACACTAACAAAGCTGTTTACTACTTCTTAGCAATGTTTTGTTAGTTTTAGCCTCATTTGAGAGAAAATGGGTATAAGTGTTGTCTAAACACTCAATATCCATCTCCTAACTCTTAAAATTAGTCAAATGCATTGGATTGTGATACATTTGACAATAGAAACACTAACAAAGCGGTTTACTACTTCTAAGCAATGTTTTTGTTGTTTTAGCCTCGGGGAAAATGGGTATAAGTGTTGTCTAAACACTCCGTCCATCTCTAACTCTTAAATTAGTCCAAATGCATGGGTTGTGATACATTTTACCATAGAAACACTAACAAAGCGGTTTACTACTTCTAAGCAATGTTTTGGTTGGTTTTAGCCTCTTTTGGGTGAAAATGGGTATAAGTGTTGTCTAAACACTCCGTATCCATCTCTAACTCTTATAATTAGTCAAATACATTGGATTGTGACCATTTTGACAATAGAAACACTAACAAAGCGGTTTTTTACTTCTAAGCAATGTTTTTGTTGGTTTTAGCCTCTTTTGGGATAAAATGGGTATAAGTGTTGTCTAAACACTCCGTATCCATCTCTAACTCTTATAATTAGTCAAATGCATTGGATTGTGATACATTTTGACAATAGAAACACTAACAAAGCGGTTTACTACTTCTAAGCAATGTTTTTTTTGGTTTTAGCCTCATTTGGGAGAAAATGGGTATAAGTGTTGTCTAAACACTCCATATCCATCTCTAACTCTTATAATTAGTTAAACGCATTGGATTGTTACACATTTTGACCATAGAAACACTAAGAAAGCTATTTACTTCTTCTAAAGAATTTTTTGTTGGTTTTCGCCTCTTTTGGGAGAAAATGGGTATAAGTGTTGTCTAAACACTCTGTATCCATCTCTAACTCTTATAATTAGTCAAATGCATTGGATTGTGATACATTTTGACAATAGAAACACTAACAAAGCGGTTTACTACTTCTAAGCAATGTTTTTGTTGGTTTTAGCCTCTTTTGGGAGAAAATGGGTATAAGTGTTGTCTAAACACTCCGTATCCATCTCTAACTCTTATTATTAGTCAACTGCATTGGATTGTGATACATTTTGACAATAAAAACACTAACAAAGTGGTTTACTACTTCTGAGCAATGTTTTTGTTTGTTTTAGCCTCTTTTGGGAGAAAATGGGTATAAGTGTTGTCTAAACACTCTGTATCCATCTCTAACTCTTAAAATTAGTCAAATGCATTGGATTGTGATACATTTTTACCATAGAAACACTAACAAAACGGTTTACTACTTCTAAGCAATGTTTTTGTTGGGTTTCGCCTCTTTTGGGAGAAAATGGGTATAAGTGTTGTCTAAACACTCCGTATCCATCTCTAACTCTTATAATTAATCAAATGCATTGGATTATCATACATTTTGACAATAGAAACACTAACAAAGCGGTTTACTACTTCTAAGCAATGTTTTTGTTGGTTTTAGCCTCTTTTGGGAGAAAATGGGTATAAGTGTGTTCTAAACACTCCGTATCCATCTCTAACTCTTATATTTAGTCAAATACATTGGATTGTGACCATTTTGACCATAGAAACAGTAACAAAGCTATTTACTTCTTCTAAAGAATTTGTTGTTGGTTTTCACCTCTTTTGGGAGAAAATGGGTATAAGTGTTGTCTAAACACTCCGTATCCATCTCTAACTCTTATAATTAGTCAAATGCATTGGATTGTGATACATTTTGACAATAGAAACACTAACAAAGCGGTTTACTACTTATAAGCAATGTTTTTGTTGGTTTTAGCCTCTTTTGGGATAAAATGGGTATAAGTGTTGTCTAAACACTCCGTATCCATCTCTAACTCTTATAATTAGTCAAATGCATTGGATTGTGATACATTTGGACAATAGAAACACTAACAAAGCGGTTTACTACTTCTAAGCAATGTTTTTGTTAGTTTTAGCCTCATTTGGGAGAAAATGGGTATAAGTGTTGTCTAAACACTCAATATCCATCTCTAACTCTTAAAATTAGTCAAATGCATTGGGTTGTGATACATTTTTACCATAAAAACACTAACAAAGCGGTTTACTACTTCTAAGCAATGTTTTTGTTGGTTTTCGCCTCTTTTGGGAGAAAATGGGTATAAGTGTTGTCCAAACACTCCGTATCCATCTCTAACTCTTATAATTAGTCAAATGCATTGGATTGTGATACATTTTGACAATAGAAACACTAAGAAAGCTATTTACTTCTTCTAAGGAATTTGTTGTTAGTTTTCGCCTCTTTTGGGAGAAAATGGGTATAAGTGTTGTCTAAACACTCCGTATCCATCTCTAACTCTTATAATTAGTCAAATGCATTGGATTGTGACCATTTTGACCATAGAAACAGTAACAAAGCTATTTACTTCTTCTAAAGAATTTGTTGTTGGTTTTCGCCTCTTTTGGGAGAAAATGGGTATAAGTGTTGTCTAAACACTCCATATCCATCTCTAACTCTTATAATTAGTTAAACGCATTGGATTGTTACACATATGATATGTCTATATTTTACATGTTTTAAGCATTCATTTCTCATCATTTCAGCACTGTTTCATCCTCTAATCATACCATCTTTAGTCATTTGTAGTCATTTTGCATGATTAGTAGGTTGTTGCATGAGTATTGCATACATACTCGCATTTGGAGTTGTTTAGGTACCAAAAGGAGCTGTTTATGGGAAGAAAGGAGCTGGATCGACCAAGCCACTCGAGCAACTGATCGATCTACTGTTTGCGAGCTTCCTACCTAATTTTCGGTTGGGATTCAGCTTCCGACGTCTTCATCAAAGTTGTAGATAATTGAGTCAGCTTTCCAATGCCGGTGGTTTCAGGTCAATCGGAGTTGTGGTTCGAAAGTTACGCCTGTTTTAACACAGCATCGACCTGCAGCATCGAGTTGAGTGGTCGATCCCAAGGCAAAAAGGTCCCAGTTTTGAAGAATGGCACACCATCGACCAGTTTGGTCGATCTCCTTGCTCGATCTCGTGCCAACCGCCTTTGACTTTTGTCTTTTAGTGAAATTAGGGTTTTGACTTTGCCTAAAGTAGTATAAATACAGCTGTTGTGCTGAGACAATGAGGAAGATATTATATTATCCTTTACTTTTCTCGTATCCCATCATCTCTCCTCTTTTCTCTCTAGAACTCTAAAAACCAAGGAAACTTTGTGATCCAGATCTCTCTTAATCCATTTTGATTTTGCATTTTCTACATTCACAGTTCTCTTAATCTCATCTTTAGCTTTATGATTATGCAATTTATTTTATTTTCTGGGTTTATGCATTTTATGATGATTTGTGAGTAGTCTGCTTAGGGTTCTTGAGGATGGGTTAGGAAAGTGATGAATCTTTGATCTTCTAGGGTGTTTAAGCTTAGATCTGTTTAGATCCCTTCTGGGTGAGTGTTTTTAATGCTAATTTCTTTCTGAGAAGTTGAAATTAGACCCTAGGTATTTCCTGCCCGAGAGGTGTTTGTTGAAATGCTTGAACCAACTTTTTCCAGAGATTTACATGTCTAACCCAAGAGATTGGTTGCTTAGAGTGTTTATTGGCTTTGATTGATTGATTATTAATGCCTGCTATGTTATGCTTCTCTAGAGAGATCTAGGTTTGGAGGTAGCATAGTTTAGAGGGGTCT
>CM022180.2:13053453-13067463 GCA_011420285.2 Erysimum cheiranthoides
TAAATGCAAACTAAATGAGCACTCTCTTTTTTAGAAACTTTTCAAAATTTTTCAAATTTTTATGGGTTTTCTATGCCTTAGATGAAATGCATGCAGACTCAAGTATGCAAAATTTGAAAATAAGAAAACAGAAAACAATATCAAATACATCTCAAACCCTCCCCCAAACTTAAATTACACAGTCTCTTGTGTAAAAGAAATTTGAAAGAGGATTCAAGATACAAACAATAAACAGCTAAAAATGCAATGGTATAAACAATGATGGAGTCGGGGTGGTACCTCAAGTCTGTGAGAAGAAAGAGTCATAGGTGGTGAGAGTACTGGCATCGACCTGTTTGGTCGATGCTGGTGATCGATGCTGCGCTTGATTTGATCCGGATCGACCAAACAGGTCGATACGCTACATCGATGCAGCTTCTCTGCACGGTTTTCCAGCTGTCTTGTGATCTCACTCACTTTCCTTCCACCAAACCACCTGAAACACATAAGTAAACAAATCAAAAAGACCTAAAACTAAAAGATAAAACTTAAAGGATAGACATGGGACTTCCTCCCAAGTGAGCTTGTTTTAAGTCTCAAAGCTTGACTTTTCACACTCATTAGGCCCAGGGTGGTGCACGGAGAGGAACTGAGGTCCCCTCTGAAATGGTCTGATCAGTCATGCAGGGTTTCACTTTCTGCCTATCCACTGTGAACTCAGTCTCCACTTTACTTTGTATGTCAGCGCTGCACTCATTACTCAACACCTCCATCCCCGAGTTTCCTTAATCCTTGCCATTACCAAGTCTTTTAAGAACTTGTGAGACTCTGGTATGAGGGCAATAGCATCAATTAAAGGCATCTTGGCCTCAATTTTTTTCATCTGTTCATCAAAGAGAGCTTGGTGCTTTGCTATCAGCTCTTTCTTCTTTCGGCCTGGGAAGGGAAGTCGAGGCTCGTATGGAGGTGGATCAAAAGATGATCTCTTTTCCATAGAGATTTCAGGTTCTGTAGCAGAGAGAGCACTGGCACTATCAGTTGATCGATCCAGGTGATCGATGCAGTGCTCAGGTGTGGTCTGTTCAGTTTTTTCTTGAATTTCAGTGAAATCCTCCCCATCCTGAATGTCACTGTCCTCAGAGACCTTAGGCTGCTGCACTCCCACATTACTCTCACCAACAAAGTTCTCAACACCAGTACCATGTAGAAGGCTGCAGAAATCCTCAATTTTGCGTTCATCTTCATCAGCCATACTATCATCCACAGGCAATTGAGTCGAGAGGATATCATTGCAAAACTCATTGGGGTTTTGGATAGCTTTTCCTGGAAGCTGTCCTGTAGTCTTGACAGTAGAGGTAGAGGTGTGGTTACTCTCCATGTGATTCACCTTGGAAGCTAAAGTCTCAACTTTAGTAGTCAGATCATGTAAGTTATGCTGCAGCGCGGCAAAATTCTTTGCATTATCAAGAGTACCAGCTGCTTGACCTTGTAGAAGTTGCTGAAACATGCGGTCATGTCATGAAGCGGTGCCTGAGGTGGAAAGCTTGGAGGGCTGGTCATGGTGCTCTGCTGCTGCTGCATATAGCAAATCTCCTCGTGATTTATCAATTCTCCCATCTTGACTTGGACCTTGCTCAGCGTCACAAACAAAGTTGATTTGCTTTTGCTGGCACCAACAACAACTTATCCAACGTCTCATTAAGAGCTTTCATCTCTTTCTTGTTTTATCATTAGAATCGCTGGTGCTTCGTACAGTCCTGTCCTAATCTGGCACTGTAGTTACCATCAGATTGTGCCAATTCTCGACAAGCTCCCAGCCATCTTCAACATCCTTATTGAGAAAATTACCATTACTGGCTGTATCCAGCATCATTCGAAACTTGGGCAGGACACCTCTATAAGGGTGCTGAGAAGAGATGCATTGGTGAAACCATGGTGAGGGCACTTGCTGGTGTAGCTCTTGAACCGTTCCCAAGCGTCACAGAATGTTTCCACCGGCGTTCTGAGCAAAACCCGATATCTCATGGCGGAGTCTAGCAGTCCTAGAGTGAGAGAAGAACTTGGTAAGGAAGACCAGTTTGCATTAATCCCAGGAATTTACCAAATGAGATGGTATAGTTTTCTCCCATTGCCTGGCTTTATCTCCAAGAGAAAATGGAAACAACATGAGTTTGATACTATCCTCAGGCACACCTTCAATCCTAAATGTGTCGCACAGCCGCTCAAAGGAGACCAAGTGTTCATAGGGGTTCTCCATCTCTGTCCCAAGAACTTTGATTCTTGAATCTGCTTAACCAAGCTTATCTTGATCTCATATGCTTTGGCTTCAATTGGAGGAGGGTGTATACCATATTTTGATCCATGACAACAAGGAGTGTTGTAGCTTGCCAATTCTTGGCCTTTCCTTTGGAGCAGAGGTTGGTATTGATGTAGGCTCTTGAGGGCGTGTTGCTTGAGGTTGTGGAGCTTGAAGGATGTTGCTGTGATGTTCCATGTCCAACACCTGAAAAGATTTTGTCTCCCCATTTCTCTTCTTCTGGTTTGAATACCTTTGAAAGCATAAGAGAATAAGGAAGACAAATTAGTAACGACAAATAAAAGAAAATTCATCATTTGCATCCAAGTTGAGGCAGGATCGATGCACTGGATCGATCAGACTGGTCGATGCAGTGCTGCGAGTACCTGAAATTGACAGAAACAGCAGTCAAACAAGTTAGCAAACGAAGTAAAGTAAATAAGAACTTGATCTTAAGTAAACTGAAATCCTAAATGCAACAAAATCACTCAAATGGCAACGGCGCCAAATTGAAACAAGCTTTTTATCGCTGAAGATGGACACACAAGAGAGGCAACAGGGTGTTTCAATTCCCTTATGCAATCATTGCAGCACAAAGGTATCAATCCATAAGAGTGAGCTATTGACCAATCAGGATACAATCATTTCACTTAATCCAAGCCAAACAGAGAGAATTGGGTATCTAGCAACCTAAGTGAGCAAAAGAGAAAACAAAAACAAGAACTGACAGAGAACTAGCAGAAACAGATCGATCAAGCGAATAAAGCAAATACAATCAGATAAAGAAATAGAGCTCATGAGAATGGGAATAATTGGTCAGTGAATCCTCCTAAATCAACCAGGGTGTCTAACAAAAACTCATACAGAGCTAATCCCTTGACGAAAGATTCGAATATAGGTCAATCCACTCTCGTGACAGAGACCCCTCTAACTATGCTACCTCCAAACCTAGATCTCTCTAGAGAAGCATAACATAGCAGGCATTAATAATCAATCAATCAAAGCCAATAAACACTCTAAGCAACCAATCTCTTGGGTCAGACATGTAAATCTCTGGAAAAAGTTGGTTCAAGCATTTCAACAAACACCTCTCGGGCAGGAAATACCTAGGGTCTAATTTCAACTTCTCAGAAAGAAATTAGCATTAAAAACACTCACCCAGAAGGGATCTAAACAGATCTAAGCTTAAACACCCTAGAAGATCAAAGATTCATCACTTTCCTAACCCATCCTCAAGAACCCTAAGCAGACTACTCACAAATCATCATAAAATGCATAAACCCAGAAAATAAAATAAATTGCATAATCATAAAGCTAAAGATGAGATTAAGAGAACTGTGAATGTAGAAAATGCAAAATCAAAATGGATTAAGAGAGATCTGGATCACAAAGTGTCTGGTTTTTAGAGTTCTAGAGAGAAAAGAGAGAGATTAGGGATAAGAGAAAAGTAAGGATAAGATAATATCTGGATAATTGTCTCAGCACAACAGCTGTATTTATACTACTTTAGGCAAAGTCAAAACCCTAATTTCACTAAAAGACAAAAGTCAAAGGCGGTTGGCACGAGATCGAGCAAGGAGATCGACCAAACTGGTCGATGGTGTGCCATTCTTCAAAACTGGGACCTTTTTGCCTTGGGATCGACCACTCAACTCGATGCTGCAGGTCGATGCTGTGTTAAAACAGGCGTAACTTTCGAACCACAACTCCGATTGACCTGAAACCACCGGCATTGGAAAGCTGACTCAATTATCTACAACTTTGATGAAGACGTCGGAAGCTAAATCCCAGCCGAAAATATAATAGGAAGCTCGAGAAGGGTAGATCGATCAGTTGCTCGAGTGGCTTGGTCGATCCAGCTCCTTTCTTCCCATAAACAGCTCCTTTTGGTACCTAAACAACTCCAAATGCAAGTATGTATGCAATACTCATGCAACAACCTACTAAACATGCAAAGTGACTATAAATGACTAAAAATGGTATGAACAGGGGATGAATCAATGCTAAAATGATGAGAAATGAATGCTTAAAACCTGTAAAATATAGACATATCAACTCCCCCAAACTTAGTCTTTGCTTGCCCTCAAGCAAACAAATCATAAGCAGGGAGAGAGGTTTGAAGGTGGGGTCTCATAACCTAAAGCTTACTAATCAACTAGTTAGAATCAAAGTCCAAGTTATTAGTTCTACAATGCAGAGCAAAAGAGTTCTAATTAAAAGCTTTAGACAAACTCATCACAACAAGAACTGATTCCAATCTTTCATCTCCACATGCATTCATATCAATCAATTCCTTTAACATTCATTAAGCAGGAACATGGATCTAGTTATGCAATGCCTACAAACTCATTTGGCTAGGTAAGAAAGGCTGGAGATAAAGATGATCTCCTTTAGAGTGGGTTTAACAATCATAATCAGGGTTCTCTCAAAAAGTGGATTGAGCTTTAGAAGAAGGCTAAAGGTAAGCTCCAATAGATGCATACAGAAATAAAACCTTGTCTACCCAAAGGTAACCCAACGATTTTAATCTTATCTTTCTAAGCCCAGATTATCCTAGATCTACCCTTTAGCTTCAGCTCATTTTGAGCACACCCATACACTCTTTGATCTAGTCTTAGGAGCAGTTTCTTCTTTCTCATACATCTAGCGGATTGGGGTTTTCTCTTAAACGCTATGGTTCTCTTTTCTTCTTATTTCTTAAGACATCAAAAGCTTTTTTTGCTATTCACTTCTTTTTCTCTTTTTCTTTCTTTTCTTTTTGCTCAGAACCATTTTTTTATACTTTTCATTCCCCAAATCCTTTACTAGACACTTATACACATTCTCCCTCCTAAAGACTCTTTCTTTTCTTTCAGCATCAATCTTTTCTTTTCCTTTTCTACCATAATAAGCACAAATCCAATACCAAACCCCAGCAATAAGATCCCACCTAGTCCTATCTAGTCCGAAAAATGCGAACTAGAACTACACAAGGTTCCATTCCTGTCGGCTCAGACCTAACACTTTCTACCAAGCTCAATCCATAAAAGGCCTAACACTCAGAAAAATCACAATTGGCTTGAAAGAAGGATAGGTTAAGGGTGTGGAGAAACTGTTCCAATGATGGGAATCAGCTACTTGGATCAACAAGAGTGGTAAAAAGGATAAGATGATCCAAATATGTATATGGTATCCATGAGTTTACATGCAATGCACAACCAGATAATTGCAAGTCAAGATTAGGTTCTTATAAATAGGAAATGAAATCAAGTCACAACATGCTTCAATTAGGACCAGAATGCAATTCAAGAATTCCAAGTTTGTTTCAGCCTTATGTTTCAAACTAAATCACAATGCATCACAGATCTAACAGCGAGGGCTTTGATTCTAGCCTAGCAAATTAAGCAAGCTAACAAGGTTAAATTCATCATAGTCCCCTATGCTGGATGCAACAGTCCTATATGAAACATTCTAGACTCAATCCTATATGTAAATGCAAACTAAATGAGCACTCTCTTTTTTAGAAACTTTTCAAAATTTTTCAAATTTTTATGGGTTTTCTATGCCTTAGATGAAATGCATGCAGACTCAAGTATGCAAAATTTGAAAATAAGAAAACAGAAAACAATATCAAATACATCTCAAACCCTCCCCCAAACTTAAATTACACAGTCTCTTGTGTAAAAGAAATTTGAAAGAGGATTCAAGATACAAACAATAAACAGCTAAAAATGCAATGGTATAAACAATGATGGAGTTGGGGTGGTACCTCAAGTCTGTGAGAAGAAAGAGTCATAGGTAGGTGAGAGTACTGGCATCGACCTGTTTGGTCGATGCAGGTGATCGATGCTGCGCTTGATTTGATCCGGATCGACCAAACAGGTCGATACGGCTACATCGATGCAGCTTCTCTGCACGGTTTTCCAGCTGTCTTGTGATCTCACTCACTTTTCTTCCACCAAACCACCTGAAACACATAAGTAAACAAATCAAAAAAGACCTAAAACTAAAAGATAAAACTTAAAGGATAGACATGGGACTTCCTCCCAAGTGAGCTTGTTTTAAGTCTCAAAGCTTGACTTTTCACACTCATTAGGCCCAGGGTGGTGCACGGAGAGGAACTGAGGTCCCCTCTGAAATGGTCTGATCAGTCATGCAGGGTTTCACTTTTTGCCTATCCACTGTGAACTCAGTCTCCACTTTACTTTGTATGTCAGCGCTGCACTCATTACTCAACACCTCCATCCCCGGAGTTTCCTTAATCCTTGCCATTACCAAGTCTTTTAAGAACTTGTGAGACTCTGGTATGAGGGCAATAGCATCAATTAAAGGCATCTTGGCCTCAATTTTTTTCATCTGTTCATCAAAGAGAGCTTGGTGCTTTGCTATCAGCTCTTTCTTCTTTCGGCCTGGGAAGGGAAGTCGAGGCTCGTATGGAGGTGGATCAAAAGATGATCTCTTTTCCATAGAGATTTCAGGTTCTGTAGCAGAGAGAGCACTGGCACTATCAGTTGATCGATCCAGGTGATCGATGCAGTGCTCAGGTGTGGTCTGTTCAGTTTTTTCTTGAATTTCAGTGAAATCCTCCCCATCCTGAATGTCACTGTCCTCAGAGACCTTAGGCTGCTGCACTCCCACATTACTCTCACCAACAAAGTTCTCAACACCAGTACCATGTAGAAGGCTGCAGAAATCCTCAATTTTGCGTTCATCTTCATCAGCCATACTATCATCCACAGGCAATTGAGTCGAGAGGATATCATTGCAAAACTCATTGGGGTGTTGGATAGCTTTTCCTGGAAGCTGTCCTGTAGTCTTGACAGTAGAGGTAGAGGTGTGGTTACTCTCCATGTGATTCACCTTGGAAGCTAAAGTCTCAACTTTAGTAGTCAGATCATGTAAGTTATGCTGCAGCGCGGCAAAATTCTTTGCATTATCAAGAGTACCAGCTGCTTGACCTTGTAGAAGTTGCTGAAACATGCGTGTCATGTCATGAAGTGGTGCCTGAGGTGGAAAGCTTGGAGGGCTGGTCATGGTGCTCTGCTGCTGCATATAGCAAATCTCCTCGGATTTATCAATCTCCCCATCTTGGACTTGGACCTGCTCAGCGTCACAAACAAAGTTGATTTGCTTTTGCTGCACCAACAACAACTTATCCAACGTCTCATTAAGAGCTTTCATCTCTTTCCTTGTTTTATCATTAGAATCGCTGGTGCTTCGTACAGTCCTGTCATAATCTGCACTGTAGTTACCATCAGATTGTGCCAAATTCTCGACAAGCTCCCAGCCATCTTCAACATCCTTATTGAGAAAATTACCATTACTGGCTGTATCCAGCATCATTCGAAACTTGGGCAGGACACCTCTATAAAGGGTGCTGAGAAGAGATGCATTGGTGAAACCATGGTGAGGGCACTTGCTGGTGTAGCTCTTGAACCGTTCCCAAGCGTCACAGAATGTTTCACCGGCGTTCTGAGCAAAACCCGATATCTCCTGGCGGAGTCTAGCAGTCCTAGAGTGAGAGAAGAACTTGGTAAGGAAGACCAGTTTGCATTTATCCCAGGAATTTACCAAATGAGATGGTATAGTTTTCTCCCATTGCCTGGCTTTATCTCCAAGAGAAAATGGAAACAACATGAGCTTGATACTATCCTCAGGCACACCTTCAATCCTAAATGTGTCGCACAGCCGCTCAAAGGAGACCAAGTGTTCATAGGGGTTCTCCATCTCTGTCCCCAAGAACTTTGATTCTTGAATCTGCTTAACCAAGCTTATCTTGATCTCATATGCTTTGGCTTCAATTGGAGGAGGGTGTATACCATATTTTGATCCATGACAACAAGGAGTGTTGTAGCTGCCAATTCTTGGCCTTTCCTTTGGAGCAGAGGTTGGTATTGATGTAGGCTCTTGAGGGCGTGTTGCTTGAGGTTGTGGAGCTTGAAGGATGTTGCTGTGATGTTCCATGTCCAACACCTGAAAAGATTTTGTCTCCCCATTTCTCTTCTTCTGGTTTGAATACCGTTGAAAGCATAAGAGAATTAAGGAAGACAAATTAGTAACGACAAATAAAAGAAAATTCATCATTTGCGTCCAAGTTGAGGCAGGATCGATGCACTGGATCGATCAGACTGGTCGATGCAGTGCTGCGAGTACCTGAAATTGACAGAAACAGCAGTCAAACAAGTTAGCAAACGAAGTAAAGTAAATAAGAACTTGATCTTAAGTAAACTGAAATCCTAAATGCAACAAAATCACTCAAATGGCAACGGCGCCAAATTGAAACAAGTTTTTTGCAGATCCCAAAGGGTCATCAATTCCCCAATACCATCGTAGTACTTGAGGTGTCAATCCAAGGGAGGATAGAGATTAACGCACCAGGATTGTATGAAACTATCTAATCTAGCCAATGATATGAGTTTAATAACTAACAACCTAAATGAACAAAAGAGAAAAGAAACAGATGCAAGAACAAGTAAAAACTAGCAAGAGCTAAAACAGATGAAGCAAGCAGCAAGTGATCAGATGACAAAATAGAGCTCATGAGAATGGGAATAATTGGTCAGTGAATCCTCCTAAATCAACCAGGGTGTCTAACAAAAACTCATACAGAGCTAATCCCTTGACGAAAGATTCGATATAGGTCAATCCACTCTCGTGACAGAGACCCCTCTAACTATGCTACCTCCAAACCTAGATCTCTCTAGAGAAAGCATAACATAGCAGGCATTAATAATCAATCAATCAAGCCAATAAACACTCTAAGCAACCAATCTCTTGGGTTAGACATGTAAATCTCTGGAAAAAGTTGGTTCAAGCATTTCAACAAACACCTCTCGGGCAGGAAATACCTAGGGTCTAATTTCAACTTCTCAGAAAGAAATTAGCATTAAAAACACTCACCCAGAAGGGATCTAAACAGATCTAAGCTTAAACACCCTAGAAGATCAAAGATTCATCACTTTCCTAACCCATCCTCAAGAACCCTAAGCAGACTACTCACAAATCATCATAAAATGCATAAACCCAGAAAATAAAATAAATTGCATAATCATAAAGCTAAAGATGAGATTAAGAGAACTGTGAATGTAGAAAATGCAAAATCAAAATGGATTAAGAGAGATCTGGATCACAAAGTGTCTGGTTTTTAGAGTTCTAGAGAGAAAAGAGAGAGATTAGGGATAAGAGAAAAGTAAGGATAAGATAATATCTAGATAATTGTCTCAGCACAACAGCTGTATTTATACTACTTTAGGCAAAGTCAAAACCCTAATTTCACTAAAAGACAAAAGTCAAAGGCGGTTGGCACGAGATCGAGCAAGGAGATCGACCAAACTGGTCGATGGTGTGCCATTCTTCAAAACTGGGACCTTTTTGCCTTGGGATCGACCACTCAACTCGATGCTGCAGGTCGATGCTGTGTTAAAACAGGCGTAACTTTCGAACCACAACTCCGATTGACCTGAAACCACCGGCATTGGAAAGCTGACTCAATTATCTACAACTTTGATGAAGACGTCGGAAGCTAAATCCCAGCCGAAAATATAATAGGAAGCTCGAGAAGGGTAGATCGATCAGTTGCTCGAGTGGCTTGGTCGATCCAGCTCCTTTCTTCCCATAAACAGCTCCTTTTGGTACCTAAACAACTCCAAATGCAAGTATGTATGCAATACTCATGCAACAACCTACTAAACATGCAAAGTGACTATAAATGACTAAAAATGGTATGAACAGGGGATGAATCAATGCTAAAATGATGAGAAATGAATGCTTAAAACCTGTAAAATATAGACATATCACTTTGTTACTGTTTCTATGGTCAAAATGGTCACAATCCAATGTATTTGACTAAATATAAGAGTTAGAGATGGATACGGAGTGTTTAGACAACACTTATACCCATTTTATCCCAAAAGAGGCTAAAACCAACAAAAACATTGCTTAGAAGTAGTAAACCGCTTTCTTAGTGTTTCTATTGTCAAAATGTATCACAATCCAATGCATTTGACTAATTATAAGAGTTAGAGATGGATACGGAGTGTTTAGACAACACTTATACCCATTTTCTCCCAAAAGAGGCGAAAACCAACAAAAAATTCTTTAGAAGAAGTAAATAGCTTTCTTAGTGTTTCTATGGTCAAAATGTGTAACAATCCAATGCGTTTAACTAATTATAAGAGTTAGAGATGGATATGGAGTGTTTAGACAACACTTATACCCATTTTCTCCCAAATGAGGCTAAAACCAAAAAAAACATTGCTTAGAAGTAGTAAACCGCTTTGTTAGTGTTTCTATTGTCAAAATGTATCACAATCCAATGCATTTGACTAATTATAAGGGTTAGAGATGGATACGGAGTGTTTAGACAACACTTATACCCATTTTCTCCCAAAAGAGGTGAAAACCAACAACAAATTCTTTAGAAGAAGTAAATAGCTTTGTTACTGTTTCTATGGTCAAAATGGTCACAATCCAATGTATTTGACTAAATATAAGAGTTAGAGATGGATACGGAGTGTTTAGACAACACTTATACCCATTTTCTCCCAAAAGAGGCTAAAACCAACAAAAACATTGCTTAGAAGTAGTAAACCGCTTTGTTAGTGTTTCTATTGTCAAAATGTATCATAATCCAATGCATTTGACTAATTATAAGAGTTAGAGATGGATACGGAGTGTTTAGACAACACTTATACCCATTTTCTCCCAAAAGAGGCGAAACCCAACAAAAACATTGCTTAGAAGTAGTAAACCGTTTTGTTAGTGTTTCTATGGTAAAAATGTATCACAATCCAATGCATTTGACTAATTTTAAGAGTTAGAGATGGATACAGAGTGTTTAGACAACACTTATACCCATTTTCTCCCAAAAGAGGCTAAAACCAACAAAAACATTGCTTAGATGTAGTAAACCACTTTGTTAGTGTTTTTATTGTCAAAATGTATCACAATCCAATACATTTGACTAATTATAAGAGTTAGAGATGGATACGGAGTGTTTAGACAACACTTATACCCATTTTCTCCCAAAAGAGGCTAAAACCAACAAAAACATTGCTTAGAAGTAGTAAACCGCTTTGTTAGTGTTTCTATTGTCAAAATGTATCACAATCCAATGCATTTGACTAATCATAAGAGTTAGAGATGGATACGGAGTGTTTAGACAACACTTATACCCATTTTCTCCCAAAAGAGGCGAAAACCAACAAAAAATTCTTTAGAAGAAGTAAATAGCTTTCTTAGTGTTTCTATGGTCAAAATGTGTAACAATCCAATGCGTTTAACTAATTATAAGAGTTAGAGATGGATATGGAGTGTTTAGACAACACTTATACCCATTTTCTCCCAAATAAGGCTAAAACCAAAAAAAACATTGCTTAGAAGTAGTAAACCGCTTTGTTAGTGTTTCTATTGTCAAAATGTATTACAATCCAATGCATTTGACTAATTATAAGAGTTAGAGATGGATACGGAGTGTTTAGACAACACTTATACCCATTTTCTCCCAAATGAGGCTAAAACCAACAAAAACATTGCTTAGAAGTAGTAAACCGCTTTGTTAGTGTTTCTATTGTCAAAATGTATCACAATCCAATGCATTTGACTAATTATAAGAGTTAGAGATGGATACGGAGTGTTTAGACAACACTTATACCCATTTTCTCCCAAAAGAGGCTAAAACCAACAAAAACATTGCTTAGAAGTAGTAAACCGCTTTGTTAGTGTTTCTATTGTCAAAATGTATCACAATCCAATGCATTTGTCTAATTATAAGAGTTAGAGATGGATACGGAGTGTTTGGACAACACGTATACCCATTTTCTCCCAAAAGAGGCTAAAACCAACAAAAACATTGCTTAGAAGTAGTAAACCACTTTGTTAGTGTTTTTATTGTCAAAATGTATCACAATCCAATGCATTTGACTAATTATAAGAGTTTGAGATGGATACGGAATGTTTGGACAACACTTATACCCATTTTCTCCCAAAAGAGGCGAAAACGAACAAAAACATTGCTTAGAAGTAGTAAACCGCTTTGTTAGTGTTTCTATGGTAAAAAGGTATCACAACCCAATGCATTTGACTAATTTTAAGAGTTAGAGATGGATACTGAGTGTTTAGACAACACTTATACCCATTTTCTCCCAAAAGAGGCGAAAACCAACAACAAATTCTTTAGAAGAAGTAAATAGCTTTGTTACTGTTTCTATGGTCAAAATGGTCACAATCCAATGCATTTGACTAATTATAAGAGTTAGAGATGGATACGGAGTGTTTAGACAACACTTATACCCATTTTCTCCCAAAAGAGGCGAAAACTAACAACAAATTCCTTAGAAGAAGTAAATAGCTTTCTTAGTGTTTCTATTGTCAAAATGTATCACAATCCAATGCATTTGACTAATTATAAGAGTTAGAGATGGATACGGAGTGTTTGGACAACACTTATACCCATTTTCTCCCAAAAGAGGCTAAAACCAACAAAAACATTGCTTAGAAGTAGTAAACCGCTTTGTTAGTGTTTCTATTGTAAAAATGTATCACAATCCAATGCATTTGACTAATTATAAGAGTTAGAGATGGTTACGGAGTGTTTGGACAACATTTATACCCATTTTCTCCCAAAAGAGGCTAAAACCAACAAAAACATTGCTTAGAAGTAGTAAACCGCTTTGTTAGTGTTTCTATTGTCAAAATGTATCACAATCCAATGCATTTGACTAATTATAAGAGTTAGAGATGGTTACGGAGTGTTTGGACAACATTTATACCATTTTCTCCCAAAAGAGGCTAAAACCAACAAAAACATTGCTTAGAAGTAGTAAAACCGCTTTGTTAGTGTTTCTATTGTCAAAATGTATCACAATCCAATGCATTGACTAATTATAAGAGTTAGAGATGGTTACGGAGTGTTTGGACAACATTTATACCATTTTCTCCCAAAGAGGCTAAAACAACAAAACATTGCTTCGAAGTAGTAAACCGCTTGTTAGTGTTTCTATTGTCAAAATGTATCACAATCCAATGCATTTGACTAATATAAGAGTTAGAGATGGTTAGGAGTGTTTGAGACCAACACTTATACCCATTTTCTCCCAAAAGAGGCTAAAACAACAAAACATTGCTTAGAAGTAGTAAACCGCTTTGTTAGTGTTTCTATTGTAAAATGTATCACAATCCAATGCATTTGACTAATTATAAGGTTAGAGATGGTTACGGAGTGTGGTACAACATTTATACCATTTTCTCCCAAAAGAGGCTAAAACCAACAAAAACATTGCTTAGAAGTAGTAAACGCTTTGTTATGTTTCTATTGTCAAAATGTATCACAATCCTAATGCATTGACTTATCATAAGAGTTAGAGATGGTTACGGAGTGTTGGACAACACTTATACCCATTTTCTCCCAAAAGAGGCTAAAACCAAACAAAAAACATTGCTTAGAAGTAGTAAACGCTTTGTTAGTGTTTCTATTGTCAAATGTATCACAATCCAATGCATTTGACTAATATAACGAGTTAGAGATGGCTTACGGAGTGTTATGGACAACATTTATACCCATTTTCTCCAAAAGAGGCTAAACCAACAAAACATTGCTTAGAAGTAGGTAAACCGCTTTGTTAGTGTTTCTATTGTCAAAATGTATCACAATCCAATGCATTTGACTAATTATAAGAGTTAGAGATGGATACGGAGTGTTTAGACAACACTTATACCCATTTTCTCCCAAAGAGGCTAAAACCAACAAAACATTGCTT